>JAQGBY010000164.1:0-58766 GCA_034698785.1 Mycogona germanica | reverse complement strand
GGATTAAAAGTGTCTTCACTATCAGACATCACTCTACTATGTTCCAATTTTATTGGAGATTTTAGTTTCTTCTTAAAGACAATTAGTTTTCGCTTGACAAACCAAGCATCCCATCTGGAAGATAACAATTTTGAAACGAGTTGTGTTTCATTCTCTTTCTTTTTTTTGGGATGGACGGGAGACAGTTGGATCGTGTCACCCCGATTTACGCCACCATTTCTCTGTGGCCGCTCCACTTCGTCTCCTGTCAATCAATCTATCGTGTCGTCATTTATTTCTACACGAAAATTTGGTGAACGGAGAGGCGTTGTCCGAACTTCGAGCACCCTGATACTACTGTGTTCAGTTCGGCTCTACTGAGCATTTAGGCAAGGGGCAAGTGCTGGCTCCGTAACCCCCAACCTCCAGACACGGTTATGAAACAGAATCGACATAAACGCCACGACTGGTGACGTCAACAATTGGCGTATTTAACACAAAAATAGGTTCACCTAACCTTTGAGATTTTTGAGAACCCTGGAGATTTCGAAATGAGCTATATGAATGAAAATGAACACCACTTTTTCTTCTCTAGAGCAGGGAGACGGGCCTGGGTCATCTTAATTGTGAACGAAATTAAGAGACACGCGTGCCACCCTACAGTGTAGACACCTGGCGGAGACAGCGAGAAAAATGTGGCGGTGGACGTTGAGGGATTGAGCCAGACTCGGAATTCGTTGTTTCCCCCTTGGTCAGCGATTACAGTCGCCGGTGAAGAAGCAAGATATACACGGGAAGGAGGAGGAGGCGGCACAAGACATCCGTAATTCAGTTGTCCGCCGCTGCATCACGCGCTACTGCCAAAGAGCGGCGCCACCGGTCACGAAGGGACTTTTCCCATCTCTTCAATCCATTATATGCTACGAAAAAGGGAGAAGATTATAAAATGTTCAATCACCAGTGAACCTCCTTAACAAATATTTTTAGGACAATCTGATTATGATGCTCGGGCTCATCAATTTCCTACGAGAAGAACGGCAATTTCAATCCATAACAAATTTCAACGATCTGTCCAAACAGCGGTTAGTGAACACTTTCGCCGTTGCTTGAAGATTCAACAAAAATTGTAGACAACTTTTAAAAAACCCATACCAATTGAGTATACAAGAAGTTTAAGTACATAACGCACCTAACTTTGTAAGGTATCAACGCTAACGTCGATTTCATTTCGTTGCCGAACGAATGTCTATATGAATTATTATTCATTCTTTGAAACAAAAAATAGAAAATACATAAATCCCCTTCTCTGGCAGCCGAGCTGATAAAATCTCTGCGCTGGATAAACATTGAATTCGTAATATTTACTGGGAAAAAACCTCGGCTGAGCTCGAGTATGAGCGACGTGCGAGCCAAAGAACTTCAACGCGGGCAATATAACGACATTATTTACTAGAAATAATTCGTACACGCAGTCCCGGTCGCAAAACGAGTCAGAAAAAACATGAGACGGACGGCTGTCCATTTTTTCTAAATGCAAACACTAGTTATAAAATATCAAGACAAAATTCCCCGTCTCCCTTATCTTTCATCGGCTCAACAAATCTCGGTTATACAAGACATTCCAGCAGAGTGTCATCGTTGCCGAAAAGAATGTGGGATGCACGAAAGGATAAACCTGAAATAAATATGACCGAAGGGCGAAAACTCGGGGAGAGAGGGCAAAAAAAAAAAAGAGAAACTATCTGCCAACATGATTCGGTGGGATGAGGATGAAGAGTTGTCGAAATTGGGGGTGGTGGTTGTGATGCTTCAGGGGGAGGTGGGAGTTAAGTGTTTGTGCATGTAATGGGAGGTTTGCCGGTGAATATCTTCTAAAGACCATCAACTTTTTAAATTTTAGTTTCACGGAAGAAAATTAATTTTAAACGCTTTTGAAAATTACTTTAGTTCTGTTACGAGTCACTCTGAATATTCGGGGAAAATACGCACTTAGTTTGATTGATTTTTTGAAGTGTTTGAAATTTTTAAGAAAAATTGCTTAACACGTTATAGTGCAAATGCAGTAAATGTTGTAGATGAAAAATTGCTTCTAAATGATTTAAACCAAGAAAATATACTTTTACTGATGTGCGCACACGTAGATCAATATTTTAACAAGTACTTTGGAAGTTATAAAACATTACTGAATCGAGTCAAGACGGTTAAAATTGCTGATCAGATGCATACTGGTTGAAAGGTGAGCGCAAAGAATTTCAAGAAAAATCTCAGTTTTGACGTTGGGATGGATGCGAGGTCCGGGGAGGATGTTGTAGTCCCGAAAGAGAAGCGCTGGGAGTCAAATATCCTGGACACGACACGCCGTGTCAACTGGTGGCGGCGAGTCGAGGGTGACGAACGCCAGGCACTTTGATTGATGGAGCATCTAGAGGATGTTGTTGCCCCCAGAGGGAGCCACTTGCCATCACCGGCGGCGCAGAGCCATCACGTCGGCAATATCGTTATTCAATTTCGAAGGGCGTCCGAGCAGCGCCCTTGCAAATTGTTACGCATGCGCATGATTGATGGCCGGTTGCACCAACCGTCACGGTGCAACACTTAGCGGCCGATCATCCCAATCACAGATTGTTATTGGCATGCATTGGAAAACTAGCAATTCATTTATGAAACGAACATATATCATGACATTTATAACGTACGAGTACAATCATAGTCATATATTGGAAACTCAAATTTATTTCACTCAAGACGGATGACGTATGACTATGACGTATTTGATAAATCGTGAAACAGCTGCCTACCAATAAATATTAAAATCTTATTCTATTCAACCCAACCATCACAACTACACATATATGACTCGGCAACTGCAAACGTCACTTTTTATTTCTAGCTAAACAGCCAATGTGATCACATCTATAGTCACCCAAATTCGAGATCCAACTGGAACTAGCAATGTGTCGTCAATGTTCCACCGCCAAAGGTAAAGAAATGTCTGGCTCTAGAGTACCTGGCATTAGTGTAGGAGTAGGAAAATACCAGTAGTCTACCGAGAGAACAGCCGATCAATCAATCTACCGAGAGAACAGCCCCAAATTGAACGAGGTGGAAGTCCACCACCTTCAAAATTTAGAAACAGAATGCAACGGACACAAATAAAATAACAGTTACACGGAGTTGATCGTGAGGCATCAGTCCGACCCCCGCCCCGCCTCACCGATGTCAACGTCAGGAGAGGTCGTGGTTTCGGCAGATGGCTTTTTGGAACGCGCAGAAAACTCGATTCAACGCAGACACCAAACTTTCATCACCAGCAACAATTAATGCTGCAGGGTTCGGACCATCCCGTCGGACACGTTCGTGGACGGGCGCCGTACCGATCCCGGGCTCGATCAACTGTAGGATCCGGGTGTCCGACCTGGTGGACCACACCTAGGGACGGGTGGAGGGGGTGTGGAGTTGATGGCAAATGATATATCTCAGTGCGAGCACACATACACACGGGCGAGCGGAAATTGATTAGCGACGAACACGAGGCCCGGGCTGTTGTGTGATTTATTCTGACCGAGGCCATGGGGACGTCCCGAAAACGCCGCTCAACCGAAGACACCAACGGGCCCGTCATTAGGGGCCATCCCCCGTTTCGTAGCAACACATCAACCAATCAGCACTGCAGGGGGGAATTAATATTCGTTCTGAAATTGGCAGACACCGATAACGTGCTGAACTGCAAGAGGTTATAATTATGAATCGCTGCGCACAAAAATTATACTTGATAAATATTAGTTTGGCATGCAACATATTGCAAGTCCAACGCGCATAAAGAGTGAACAATTTAAATAATTGATTATTGAGTAGTGTCGCACATTAACATAAAACAGATCTCAGAGAGCATAAAATTTGACAATTTCAGAGAGGAAGAAGTGACACTAGCAGCACTGCTTTCGCTTTTCGATAGCAAAAGTGTGGCAACAATCGCCAACGTGCTACACGGCGGCAAGTCTAAAATAGCAACCCATTCCAAATTTGAAAACCAAAAGGCACATACAGAATGAACCAACCAAAACTTTGCTTATACGCAACCAAAACTTTGGCAATCGATTCGAATTGTCACCGCCAGTGGCGATTTCAGAAGAGTGGACAAAGAAAAGTGGCTGCAACGCCATCCAGTGTCAATGAGAGATGCAAATACAGCCAGAAATGGAAAGATTTGCACCAATCATTGCGTTTAGAACTGCAAATGAGATTTCATTTTATTATTTATCACTAATGCCAGCGACGGCTGGCACCAGTCTAACCAAATGAGTAAAAAGGGAAAACAGTTGGAAAGTATACGACCGCAGATGCGCCAACTATGAAAAATAATAAATGAAAAAACAAACACATTACCATCAGAGATTCGTGCGAGCATCCGAGTCGGTATTCGGCCGTGCTTCGTTCGCGTGAAGCCACCAAACAACTCATCAAGTCTAAATTATATGTTATGGTAATTTGCGGATTGGTGTGTGTAGGGTGGTGGGTGGGGGTATGGAGGTGGAACTTCGTAATTATCAGCAACACCACGATTATCTAAATATCTAGTTGACATGCAATGCGATAGGTTCGCGCCATGACCGCGGCACTCAGGTAATCTAGTGAGTGACTTTACTCAACGATCCCCAGGTAGAAGCTGTATTAACAACAGACAGAATATTAACTGCCACATAATATTTTGTCCACTACAGCAAAGAACATCTTAATTTCAAATAAACACTTATACTCTCGCTCTGTCTCTATTACTTTATAAAGGACCCATCCTCACTTTATAAAGGATGCATTATCAAGGCTGTAATAGCCATCGCCAGGAACGGGCATAAGAAAAATCCAATTGGTCAATCGACTTGGAAATGTTCCACGGTATAAAATCACCATAAACTTAACACCTTAACCATTAAATTCAAATTCAAAATTGTCTACCCAATTTAAAGACGCCCCCCAAAATGAAGTAATTGCGTGACGTGACGACAGCATATATGTTAAATTTCAAAAATGAAACAGGAAACAAAAAAGGCGACGAAATTAGAGAAATGGCAGAATATTAATCACGGATCAAATAACCGCAGATGGCAAGTGGCATCCGAGAAGATTCGGCGAACGGAATACGGCATCCGCATTGTAATTATTAATTTTTCGCCACATTATTTACCAAGAGATGCCGCAGGAGGGGGCGGGGGAGAGACAATAGTCGGGAGATCTGTTGAAAGGCACAAGCGAAGACGAATAAAAGAAGAAAAAAAAGAAACAAAAATGGATGGAAGAGAGGGAGTGGAACAAAAAAGGAACTCGCACAATTCGTTATTCTGTCGCCCGAGACTACTGTAGCTGCGCGCCCATGGGCCTTCAATGAGATTATAATTAATGTGAGTAGAAAATCGCGCCAGATGTATTCGAGCAGAACTGAATCAAAGAAATGAAATGACAGAGTCCAAAAAGCCCGCAGATACCTGCTGACACAACAGACACGGAGTCGATTTACTAGAGCGGAAATTATTTCACATTAAATCATTTTAGAAGCCCTCAAATCGGCAATCCAACTTCGCCATTTCAAACGGTGATCGCGGGTTCAACTCCCGGCAAATTTTCGGACGAGAGAAATTCCGACGTAATCGGTAAACGGTAATCGCTAAATATCCCTACTACCTACGTTTCAAGTCTAGGTTAGGCAAAATTGCCAGCTCGCCCCTGAGGCGGGTGTTTTAGGGCGGAAACGCTGGTGGACATTCCATGATAATATCACGAGAAATTTCAACAGAGAAATTAAATTGAGGTAACAATGTCAATTGATCGGCGAACTTGATAACTAAGAGAACTGGTGTTCGAATACCGGGTTCTACTAATTTCATTCATACAGGAAGATTCTTGAATAAAATTAATGGTGATTATTTTAAGCTGAATTACAGAAACGAATATAAATTCTATATATTCGCCTTTCTAAATTTGCAATTGTTCTTGTAATTGTTTATAATTGTTTACTGTTGTGAAAATGATTTCCTCTTCTGTAAGAGGTTGGGGCGGCAGAGGCTTATCCGCACGGACGGCTCAGAAACCATTAACCGTGAGCGGTCTATGGCCGTCGAAAAAGGTAAAAATGCCATTGTCTCTCTCCACAACAAACAAAATGGGGCGACACATTAAAAAAAAAGTCAAAGAAAAAATGCCAAACGTGTCAAGAAAAAAACGGCATGTCGTCGCCATTGCAGCCAAACGGCGTCGAAAATAATTTGCGAAACGAAAAACACAATGGCCACTTTGCTTATCCCAGTGTAAAGACCCGATATAGTATAAAGAGTACTCTTTTCAATTAAGCGCCGAAAAGTAATAACAATAAAAAACGAAGACAGCTAAGCTCCACATACACATACTATTCAGCCCTCGTAGGACCCGCTGCTCCTCCATAAGAAGTACGTGCAAAATGTATTCACGAAAGGTTACCAAAAAATGATATTTGTTAAAGAGATTTGCCCTAAAATTCCCTCAGGGGCAAACTGGTAATTTTGACTAGCCCAGGCCTAGTATAAGCTACCTAGGTAAGGATCTTTAGCGGATACCCAATATCGTACAAGCGCGAGTTCCACGAATTTACTTCCATTTCGATAGGAGTGTTTAGGAATCTCTCTCGCCCGAAAAATTCCACGGGTCTCGGTCGGGAATGGATCCCGCGTCATGAGCACAGCTGAGGTACTCGCCCACCACAAAGAAATGTCACAAAGATTAGGATTCTTCAAAATTATCTTGAATATTTATTGATGCACTTATTTCATCTCAGAAATTATTCGTTGATTCGTTAAAATTCGCGAAAACAACAACAGCATCACATTTCTTTTAATTATAAATTAAAGAGAAAGGCTGAATTACCCTCATCAAATTTATTTTATAAAATGTTAAAAACTACTTGAAATGTCGGCAAAGATTAGAAGAAAATACCGATTTGCCCGCGGGTCTGAGAAAGATATAAGGTTGCCGTTCTAAGACGAGGCATATGGCACATACGAGGTGATGGTGATGGTGGTGGTGATGGCTCGGCGCTCATCATATAAAGAAACTGTCAAAACATAGATTACACTTTAAAACGTGTCTCGTGAGTAAGGAGGAGGTCGCACAGGAATAAGCGAAACAAAAACGCTACACACTTGAAATTAAACACAAAAACTGATTAACAAAAGAATCGGGGAGTCAGGATGATGCGCTTCAGATGATTTTTTTCTTCTCTTCCCTCGACATAATGTGATAAGAGAAAAAAAAATTGTGTTCGAAATTAATTAAAAATATTTTTTGGCGCTCTAATTTGTATGTGTGTACCGGGCCCGGATGTACTTTTGGTCGAATAACGAGCTGAAAGATTAATAGCGGTCAGTGTTTTCAACACCTGCGAGGGTTCTTCCATTACGGGGAGCTCGTACTTCAACTCCTATTTCCCCTCAAGTGTGTCGACAGTAGAATAGCCTTAACGAGTCTCAAGTCAAAGGTCTGTTAGAATAGGACAACCACACCTTTGTCCTTAACTGGTCGTTCGACCCCCGCAATAGGTCCCATCCGGGGGTGCTTGTGGGTACATTTTGTAATTGCCGAACACGCTTGGCCAGTGCCACTATGACGTCACCATCATTTTAAACGTATTATCAATTTAAGGATGGCGCCTGTTTTGAAGCGGGGCTCTGTTTTTGAGGCTTCGATTGTTCTGGCACCGTAAATTGAGCTCTAGACAGTTTCATTGTACACAAATCTAAGAATGGGATAAGTCCTGTGACAACGAACGGGGCGCCACCTCTGGCCGGCGGATCGTGGCGCCACACTCTCACCTTTACATCGATTTCACCTCCAACCAGCACTGACCCCAAGCAATAGCATTAACCCGTGCAGGTCAAAAAGACATATTTTACAATTGGCCCAACTTTATGGCTACCAACATTAGGCGGAGGCGTGGCCGATTTTTAAAAAAATATATGCCACAAGTTCGATGAAGAGGGTAAATGCGAAACAATTCCGAATTTGTTTTTCGCTCGTCGTTTTTGGTCTCGGAATTATTGGGAATGGTTATTTGCGGGGAGGCCACGGCAGCAAAGAGAGAGACCGGTTTTAATGGATTTCCATTTTGCAGAAACCTAAAACCTCTTAGTCATCACTCATCATTACACATCAAATGCCATTTGTTTCGTATAGGTCAGAACGCGCGCGGCCTCAGCGTCAGACCGGCCACAATAACAATAAACCCAGCCTTGCATCACTGTATACGGCACACAACAAATTCGATATTTTTACTTTTGCATTATTATTATTGTTGTGGCTGTTATTATTATTATTATTAGTAATAATTTCTCCCCTCTTTATTGGTGGCGGCTGGCCTACATAGGCGCGGCACTAGTGGGAAAAGGTACTCGTAAACTTGAAAAAAGCATCTGGGGTTATTCTACATGGTCACCTTCACTTGCCGAAACGACAGGTGGTGCCGTCTCACGCCGGATACCGACATTGGATACGCCAATGACGTAATTGAATGGCATTAGAGTTTCCAACTATTTAAATTCAACCAGAAAATTGACAAAATTTCGCTCAGCTAGTCAGTTTCACTTTTCACAAATGAAGTCCTGAAATGAGAACTCGTTCTCAAAATCTTGAGTTATTTTCACATGCCACATGACATCACATCGGAAAACAGCGTTACTCGCAAGCTGCTCGCTGCTAACAAGGCAAGAAATTCGAAACAACGGCAACAAAAGTCAATTCGAAGGTAAACCTGACGCGGACTAAAAGCCAGACAGAATCACAGAATAAAATAAAAAGAACTCACGTATTCGGATTGCATAAGAATTGCTCACGACAATGGCGTTTCGAAATATAGCACAATATCAGCATTTTTTGTTGATGTTTACTATTTACGAGCTCATCCGTTGTCCGTACGTGCACGCAACATTGCCGGCAAAAACCACGCAGCCTCAAAAGTTTGACATTACGACTATGGTAACACCGAACACGAAACCAGAGAAAAGCATTTACGACTCTTTAATACATCCTCCAGAGAACCTTCGCAAAAATTCCGCGTTGTTCTTAATTTAATCGAAAGATGTTACCGAAATAAATATACCCCGGTTACATTTTTCTCTTTCAATATCGTATTTGAGTCGTGCTTGCATTTCAAGACTGGAACAAACTAGATTTACAAAAATTATTTACAATATAAAGAGAGCCCTAACGCGGACAATAATGCAGCAACAAAAGAAGTGGCTATTTTCTATTTTCCAGTAAACAACTTTCAAATTCGATAAAAAGAAAAATATCCTAACAAAAGACTATTTTCTTCAGTCATCGTTTATTCTTTGCTGTTTTTGCACACTGCGCACTAACGGTCAGACAAGTCTCGAATTCTAATATTGGCGACAACTTATCTTTGATTTTCCACAGAGGCTGCCCAGCAGTTCCCCAGAGAGTACATATTCGATGGCAGCCCAACCCGTGCTACTTCAAAGATGGACTGTCGCCAACCAGAAAACGACTGATTTTTTTTATTCTTGGAAGAAACTGAAAAACAAGTCTTGATACACAATACCTATTGAGTGTGATGGAATGTTTTTGCAGCAATGTTGTACAAAAAAATATTTTTTTTTATTGCCAGCCGTATAAAAAATGTTTACTTTTTTATTATTGGTCAAACAAGTTTTTCACCCCTATATCTCTTCTCCTTCACCCCTCCCCCCACAAAAAATAGACGATTATATTGTATAAAAATCCTGATACCGGCCTAAAAATTACAAGCTGTTCTTTTGGGCAGATAGCAGGGCGCTGTTTAGCAATAACCAACTAACCAAAGTACTCGTACAAAATTTCCGTCGAAAAGAACTTTTTTCTACGTGCGACGAGACGAATATATTCATTTTAAATTATTAGCTAATTCAGATCTTTCTTCAGGCACCGTAAATTTTTATTGAGATTATCAATATTTAAAATAAAAAACGTTAATTTGATATTAAAATGTTATTCTGAAAACAAATGAAATATCGACATCTCTAGGATGAAGATAGCCTTGAAGATTTCAACGCAAACTGAAAAGTTTTAAGCCAGAAAAATCAATAACAATATCGTTATTTTGGACGCCTAAACCAGAGCATCACAGAATATCTGCCATCGAAAACAAAGATGATCGTATATTTCATTTTTCTACAAAGTAATTATCAAAATCAAAAAAAGCAAATCGTACGGCATCTTACGAGAACACAATTACAAAACACAAGGGTCTGCAACTTGGGAGTCTAGGACCAACATAGGTTAACATGTTTACGAGGACGCAAGAAATAATTACAAATCCAATAGCTGATCAAGGCTGTGGTCCCTCCGTTGCTAGGGCTGCCAGGCCGTTAGGCAATTATTTTTTTTCTTATTTTTTTGGTGAGACTGGTGGCTTAACGGCGCCGACATTGTTTGCATTCTTTCGCGTTACTTTAATTAGCGGCGCTGGGGCAAAAGTGTTCCGAATCCCGCTGCGCGCACGGACAAGAGTCGGTCGAGAAGGTAGCGTGGGGTAACAACGGGGGAAAAAACTATGGTTAACATACTGACGAGGTCGGTCTACAAGACTCGATCATCCGATTAGATCGTATTATTGTACTGTAGCGCTGCCAATACATGTACAATACGTCAATTTGATTAACGCACCCAGGTGGCGTAGATCTATTGATCCCGCTGACCCTTTCCCCCTGCTACTTCACTCTATTAAAAGTACCGTACTAAATTTTCAACAAGACGTAGTAACCTTAGGCCATTGATTGTTCATGCAGGATGCAGTTTCGCATATTGTTGATCGGAAAGATGAGACTTGACTGGAGCAGCCCCTGTACCTTTTCGACGAATCAAATTAAATAAATAATTTTCTCAATTCAAGGTTTCTTGCATTCTGATTTGAGTAAAATAGTTGTGTAATACCATGATTTGTGACTGGATGTTTAAAAATGTAGAGAGGCACCCAAGGTGCTTAACTTCCAAGATCGAACGGATGATCTCAAGTGAGAGATATTTTACATGACAGTGAGGGTAAAAAATTCCACTTCCTAAAAATGATTCAGGTATTTTCCCAGTAATGAAACGAGTCCGCATCCTCAGAAACGATCGGCGAAACACGACGCAAAAAGCAAATCCAATTTCAAATTTAATTCCAATTTGCGGGAGCCGAGTGACGTCACGAGGCAATGAAGCGCCCAACGAACCCGTACATCTTCCCATCAGACTCGCTTTTGTTCTTCAACAAGAGAACTCTTGAGACCAAACTATTTCTATTGACAGACGTCTGCTCGCAGACAACGATCACCAGCGAATCGATAAGCGTTGACTACTCAACCAATGAATCATTATCTGGAGAAAAAAGTATGAAGGATTCTCGACACTTTCGAATACGTTGCGCACCGAGGCGCCAGACAACATCGAAATATTTGATCAATCTGACCGCTAGGTGCGTCCTAGTCCTAGAACAAGATCGCTAAGAAAATAACCAGCAAGTACCAGCAACAGATGAAAAAGCTACGTTTTCGATCGTCGTCTCAAAACATCGAGACGGTAGAACCTGTGAAGACGCCATCATGCTTGTTCCGGGCGTATCTTAAATGTTAAAGAATAGACTCCTGTATTCCAGACCTTCTACCCCATTCGGCGCCTACATTACATAAACGCGCGCGCGCGGAGCGCCGCGCATAACGAACTAACCACTTCATTTCCAAAATTACCATAATCGCATTCACCAAATATGCAATCAGCAAAATCACGAGAGAGAAGCAATTTAGCTCAACGCAAGACAAGTTTCGAAGCACTTTTCCCCGTCCCTGTCCTATAGGCCACAAACTACAGTATATTGGGCTCGCGCGCGTATGTGTCTATGGATCCTCTTCGGCCCGGGAGCCCTCTCTCGGTGGACATAGGACATGGAATGGCGATCTGCACGGGAAATGCAGATTGATCATGATATGTTTGGAAATCAGGATGATCTACGAGCCTCAATTAGGAGTATTTTGAATTCGAATCCCAGTCTGTCAATAAAAAAATTATAAAACCTATTCAAGAGTTGGAATTCACGGAGCTAGCTCTTTTGAAAGTTTTAACTTTTAGTGATTCAATTATCTTTTATTTTCAGAGCAATTACGATTTCGATTGGAAGCTGCACATCAATGGTAAACTGAAGAAACGCATCTCGTTAAATCAGAGTAAAACTAAGCAAATTTCCGAGAAACCAAACATAATTGAAGAAAATTCGTGATTTGCTACATGGTTATGTCATTTTGTTTTGGCCCAGCACATGCACATGCGCAAGTCAAATATCTTCAGTATAAAGAATCTTTCCTCGCACATTCTAGTTCATCTCCAACAAAATGACATTTCGATGAAGCAAGCCGCGAAGTGATTCATCCAAATTCAAATTGCCACATGTAAATACTTGCTGGTCAGGTCAACACAATATTAATTCTTAGGAACAATAGGAATTGAAGACTGATTGGGGTTTAGCATCAGGTCTCTCGAGGTTGGATTTGAAAGCAGATGCGTATAAACTGATCTATACGCGCAGCCAGAAGAATGGGCCGATGACGAGATGGATCTAACAGAAGAAACGCGGTACGTTTTTCCTGGTGTTCATCGAATTTTCTTTATTTTTATCCGCACGCGTCGTCACGCAAGAAATAAAAATATATAAATCAAAAGTACTTAATATTCATATTGCGCGTACAAAAGCCGGCCGAAAAATATGAAATTGCTTTCTCGTTCGACGCCTCTTAATCACGCGAGGTGGCGTCGGCCGTTCTGCAAACATCTAGTCAACTAACCAGGCGCAAGTCTTGAAATACAATACTGGAGAGCGGCTAAACTTGATTTCATTTCATTTTAGAGGGCCGCGTAAAATAGCATAGACATCCGACACATCTCGCGGATCCTGATTACGGACACTTCATTTGCAAAACAGTCTCATGAAATTTTATTAAATATGTAAGCCCCGTATAAACTCCATAGGAGTATGCATAAGTAATGAACTCCCCAAAAACCTGGAAGTTTTTTCGTCCTTTGCAGCAGTGTCATAGGCAAGCTAACTGATAAAGCAATGCCTATTCAAAAGACAAAACCAAAAACTTTTTTTGTTTGCTCATAATTATTCGTACGAACAGAAGTAATTGAAAAAAAAAAGTAATATTTAAATATAGGGCGAGAGTATTTCAACAAAAATGTGAAATATAACCTAAAAAATCTATTTCAAGGTCTAGTCACAATCTTGCTCGCCATTAAATTTTCATTTTCTTTAAGACCCGTTTACATTACAAGGTAAAGCTCGCGATCTTGGGAGCAAAAAAATCGCAGCTTCTATAAGATATTCGAAGGTTGAGGTGTTAAATCACCGTCACCTTTGACGATTATCCTTGAATAAAAGTCGTTTATTATTTAAAAAAAATAAGATATTCAATCACCGGTGAACCCTCTTAACAAACAATTATTAACCTGCGAAATGAGCATCAACAACCAATTAATTAAATTGCACTTTGACCTCATTTAATTCACCTTTAATCACACAAACCTGACCACCTCAGACATCTAACTGAATTATCCTGTCAACTTTATATCAATACACTTATAACGTTTACTCGTAAATTGTTCGTCGAGCGCTATTCATTTCCGAGAGCAGTTGTTGCTGTTCCATCCGGGTAATACACCTGACCGCTCTCTACCAATACACTGAGCATCTCCTAGGGGCCCCAATGACGTAACCCCACCCAATTCCGAGCGGCAGCAAATACTACGGTAGTGTGCATACAGCTCGTGGCCCGATAAAAGTCATCGGTGCATCATCTGATTGCTAACCACCGACTCACAACACACCTCATTGCACACGAAATATGTAGGCAAACACACGAGCCGCTGATTTATTTCCACGCATCTGTGCGCTTTCTAATCTCGGCGACTCGATTCTGCGAAAATGTCTCACGATCAGCTCTCGAGTCATCAAATGTGGGCATGATGTTGGCCCAGGTGGGCCAGCAGTGGAAAGATTCGCCGAACGCTTAAAAAATTAAAGCAATACCATTCGAGAGACCTCTGGTTTCATTTGCGACTGCTAGACTAGCTTTGAAATGGCCGGGGTGGCAATTTTGGTTAGGTTAATTGTACCTAACGTCATGCAAATGACAGCCGAAACGCCATCTAATGATAGCGCCGGGTCTTATATCGTGTAATTTCATATTTAATAATCCATTTAGACCTACATGTAATTCGTAAATGTCGATCTCCAATTTAATTTTAGTCGAAACACGATTACCCGTATCAAAACTGGAAGAGGAGCCACTATATTTCAGGATCGAGCGGCATTACATCAAAGCAAGAGGAGTTATTAGTTTTATTTCGTAATCATGAAAAATAATTGATCAACGACAATGTGGAAATAAACTACCGAACGTCTAAGGAACCTTGCATTCATTATAAATAAGAAAAGAAAACGTCAGACATTCGATATCTATTGATGAAAAGGAAAATTCATTTTCGGAAAGAGCAATAAAAAATAACTTGTTGAAGATAGAGATTACAGAGATGAACCACGCAACCGCAACAAATGGATTTATATCTCTCGATTTCTGAAACTCAAAAATGAAGAATCCTTAATATACAGGAATGACCAAGGATGCGGGCCAAACATAATCCAGAATAAATCCCAATAGGATCAAAATGTCATTGCGGAGAACGAAGATGAAAAAAAAACAAGCCATCAAAAGTGCATTCATGAGTAAGCAATATTCATGAGTACAAGTAACTAAACAAGATTTTGCATTTAGATTGCCAAGTATGTAAAACCTATCAGGCGTAAACTGGTTGTTGTAGGTTTTACGATCGAACACCAAAGCAAAGAAAGCTATAGAACAAGCGCCGCCACCAAATCGAACTTGCCCTGGCTTAAAATGATAACAATTTCCCCGACTGTTATGTTACAGCATAAGGGAAGTGGTGGAGGGGTGGTCAATCGGAAGAAGAAAAAGGAGTGAATGGTGTGGTTGGTGGTGTGCGTGTTCGGCAAAAAGAGAAAGAGAGAGAGAGAGAGAGGGTATTGACACGGCCTCGACCGGGCAGACTAAACACCACCACACTTACGACTCTGCCCCAAAACAAGATAAAATTCTTCACACTCGGTCATGCACGCAGGGCAGGAGGTGCTAATGCGCGAATCGTGTCTCGTCACCATCCAGCTTTGTCAATACATTCTCTCAAGTAAATTAAACAGATGCCCCGAAATGAACGCTTAAAAATTAGTCGATTAAACATTGTCAGAGAGGGCTGAAAGTCTTGGAACCACCAGATTCGGATTAGAAGATGCCCCCGAACGAACCCCCGAAGATTAGGACGGTTATCATTTGTCAAATATTGTTTCGGAACCGCCACAAAGTTCTGGAATTTGAGCACTTTTCTCAAGAGTGCAAGGATAATCACAGATTCATCCGGACAGGTTGTCCATCTCGGCCGATCGATCAATACAGGAAACGGGCGTTTGAACAAACTTGAAATAGATGTTCTATAAAACTGTAATGGGGGTAAGGCCAACGAACAAGCGCCCAGGCGTTTACAGGGGTCAGTCTCAGTCTCATTCTCGGCTATGTGCAGGTACGTTGCGCCCCCCTCCCCTCCACCCAACACCGTGGCTAAGGAAAGGGTGAAAAGATAGAGCTGGGCGTCGTTAAACTTCCGAGACGCGGGCGGCCATTGTTAGCGGGAGGGGGATGATCCCCATGTCTAATTTCGAAATCGTTAAATCGCGTTTTATTTGCTCGAATGTTTCTCATTATTTTTAATTGTCGATTGTAATGGATATTCTTACGGAAAAATGTAGCCAGTCTTTCCCGTCACTCCATCCCGCTTAGCCTTTAAGACTGAATCTTCGTGAGACCCTCATCCAGAAGTGAACCACTTTTTAAAAAAAAAATGTCTCGCACAAAAACAGATCTAGGCCAACAATTTCAGAAAGATGTACAACACATTTTAACAATTTTTTTAAAATCGGATCGCTGATAAGTGTACAAAGAAAATCTAAGCTATTCGCTTTCTGAAATATCCGTTAGGTTTCATTTTACGTCACAGACATATAATCTAATATAATAAAACAAAATTGATGCTTCCTGTCTGTTTTGCGAAAGTTCAACAGCGGACAATCGCCATGAAATTTACACTGCTGCAAATAATACAGGCATTCCAAATTATTTTAGGCATTTACGTTGTTGCGAACATGACATCAATTTGATAAGTATTGATATTTTATTAAAAAAATAACGGCCAATCAAACCGGGAAGTAGATTTTAGATGTCAGGTCAGAATTATTGGTTCTGTATACGATGTTAAACCATAAGCGAAGTCGGTTAGAGTCAATGTCGAGCAGTTAATGTTCAAATTAAACTAGATTCGTCCAAAACGTAAACACAGTGCGACATCAGTTCAACAAAAATATTGGTGATTCTCTAGCAGAGTAATTATTATTGTTAAGTGGTTTCCAGACTGACAGAAAAAGTTTGACCATTTCTCCAACCTCACCCCACAAGTAGAAAACTGGTTGACCATACATCTGCATCCAAGCAGGACACAGGAGGACTTTCCAAACGTGTACTCTCACACATATCCAAGGCTTGCTTGTACGCGAGGTCTCCGTGGAACCTCTAACCGTCTTGTAAACAAGAGGGCCTACAGCAGCAATTAATGTTAGGCCGTTATAGTCCATCATGCAAATCGAGGAACCTTTTTTTACGGTCTTTAATGGATTTTCACGCAACACGCATACCAGTCGGATATACCAGACGATGCAACCACACCGTTTTATAGCGGCAACATCAAGTTTGTTACTAGTCATAAAAAATATAACTGTGGGCTAACAAAAATAGTTGAACGAGGCAGCGGAAACTAGTTAGAAAAACGACATTGCCTGGCTTAAGCGGATACAAAAATAATTTTAAAAACTCGCAATTCCAAGGATCGAAAATATTTTGGGCAACGCCACGAGAGCGCCAAAGAATGTGGTGCAACTAGTCACAATAGCAGAACCCATCTTAGGAATTGCTGAAGTTAAAGTAGGAAGAGCAATACAAGCAAACACTTCAGTCACTTGTACATACATATTTAATTTGTTCTACTTTACTCATCCACAGAAATAGACACCTCCAGCCGAATTTGCATCTTAAATTATAACTAGATGGTATCATTATTTGTGAGGGATTCTGACGATGGCAACTTTTGGACTCGATATGCGATTTAATTAATTTAAGAGATTACCCTTTTTAATCAATTTTATCACGCGGCTACAAAGTCGATATCCTGTCAAAAATGTCACTACGGAATGCCGAAAGTCTATCGCAAAGATTCTGAACGCAAAACAGATCTAAAATAGCAATCCTGGAGACCAGAGGCGACCAGGATGAAAGATCCCGTTCAGTGCATGCCACAAGAGGAGGCTCGCATCGGCCACAGGCGTCGTACCAATTAATAAATAAGCCGGCCATGATTTTATGAACACCCCTGCACGGTCACGAAAAAATTGGTTACGCGATACCAGATTTATATTAAAAATTAATGCCGTTTCCTGGGAATGGCAGGACGCAATTTCATTAGCTGTCGGCGCGAGTTAAAACAAAAAAGCGAGTTTTGTCTCGGAGGAAAACTAAAATTAAATTACTACGTCAGCCCCGGAAAGCGAATCTTGACGAAACGAATTTCACACTGGTGTCGCCAAAGTTTTTGGGGGGGACACACAGCATCTCCAGTCTCAAATGTTGATGAGTTCTCAGTAGGGAACGGAGTTGGCCATCCAAATTAATACCACGAAATATGTCTACGACATTTTAGTACAGCGTAAAAATTAATGGGAGACACACGCTCAACTTTAAATTGGTGAAAGTACATGTAATGCACATGTACATGCCAAAAAAAATATGTTCCGGGTTTAACGATGGAAGGAATAAAAATACGCTAAATTGGAATTTGTCAAAACGACACAAAAAATGACTGCACTTTTTACTCTCGTGTCTTCGTCTAAGGGGCAGCTTGCCTATAAAATTTGAACCAAACGGGGTTGCGTGTCATCTCCACCGTGGTTCACAACCTGTCACCATAATTCAGAGACCCATCTCACGTGACCGGGGCAGATGCTTCAGGAATCAGGATGGGGTGGCAGCATGCACAGCACATCGTGCAACAACGATAATTGAAATCGACTGGTGTCGGGCGAATTAACGCCCAACAAACTGGGGAGAGGGAAAAATAAATTGACAATAATTCATAAGTTTCGTGAGCGTGGCGCAATTTTTTCCTTTTCCTCTCGACATCACTAAAACACGCCCTTGGAAACACCGCATCTGCACAGAAATAGCCAGAGTCCTCAAATCTCTTGTGTTGAAAACAATTGTGTCGTCACTAACTGCACAAGTTTCCATTACACGTAAACGTACGGAATTGGCCCCTTTAAATATGAATATAATAATCATGAGTGAAAAGTGATCCGAAACGTATAGCGCGCGCTTTCACCGATGGTGGCGCTGACGGTTAGCAGGTCCGACCCTCATCTCCGCGCATGACTGGAGTTGTCCCAACGCAACTATGGAAATTCGAGTCTGTTCCAACAGTTGACAAAGTCCAAACGACACGCGGACAAGAATAATTCGATTAATACTTAAGCCGGCGAACGGTCCTGGGGAGCATCTTTTTAGGGGGGAAAGAGAGGACACACGATTACGTCGGAAGCGTCACGCGAGAGGAAAAAAATGGCGTCGTTATGGATGATAACATTCCAGATGACGCCATCAGTGACAAATGGAAGTGATAAATCACTCCTCACCACGCAAAACAGACTTTACGGAGATGACGTGCTGATATAAACTGCTGAGACCTATGGTCCATTTAAATAACAGCAGTCGAGGGGCAACATAACATTTCACTTGCCCAGCACATCTTAGAAATTCAAAGCATCGAGTAGAAATTTCTAAGAAAATGAGGGAGTTACATTTCTTATATTGTCAGGTCCATTTTCGGTCAATCTTTTCCAACGTCTTCACAACTGAATCTCGCTTCACAAACATATTTCGAGTGAGGCCTCAACAGGATACGTGTTTTTTATGAACACAAAATAGTCACTACTGGTCTTCGGTACTGAGACCCACGTACCCCCACCCCCATTTTCAACACCCATCCCACACACACTCGCACATAACAAACAAAACTCGGCGATAGTTTTTCCGACAACTGACGTATGGCGTTCATTTAAACGGCATTCGGCGCGAGAGGCAGAGTAGAAACGGGGACGAGAAATTAATCTTAAATATTTGCATCGTAATTTGGGAAAGAAAAATAAGCTCGGCGCAGCTACCCAATAATTCATCCGCACAATAGACGCGTCTGTTGCGCCGCGTGGTGGCCCCTTCGTCTAAATAGATCACGGAAATTGTCGAAATAGACTATCGTCAGCAGCAGTGGTGCTCATACTGGTGCTTGGAAGTTCTGTGAAGAAAACATTATAGCATAATGTCATGGTGGTAGGTAATTAAAGGAAAAGGACCCCTTTAAAATCAATTTTTTTAAATGCATTTTGTAGATGAGAAATAACCAACTTGATGTACATGTATTGGTACTGTTCCGCAGCTTAAGCAAACAATTTAATATTTCAAATAAATCAAATTTTGGTGGATCTGTACGATGAACAACATCCAGGCGACTAATAATAGTGCAATTTGCAACAAAATTTGGCCTCTTACTGATACAAAATGTCAAACATTCTAAATCTTTCGAGAAACTCTTCCAACATTCTTACTTTAAAGCGGCGACATTTGAAATTGAGAAAAGGATACCATGAGATAGCGCTCAATTTGGTTAGAGCCGTTGCGAGCTGTCATCCAGAGTACGATTTAAAATTCCATCATTTGATAAACTTTCTGGTACACCGAGATCCGCTTTATCCGAGACACCCACAGAGTGGGAACCGCCGTCCAAAAATCTTAATATGCATACATATATATAATATATATACGGCCGTGAAAGTGAAAGGCTGCCGACACTTAATACAGAGAATATAAACAAGCCTGTCACTTCGGATACAGCATGTGTCGTTGACACACTCGACACACTCGCTGGGGGGAAAAGAGACGGTGGGGAAAAAAATCAACCCAGCACTGGAGCAGAGAAAAAAAACGTCACTTCTGCGAACACTGAGAAATCAACATGGCGCCCTAACGTGTAGTGGATAACATATAGTACATGGAGCGTGGGTCGTGACAAGAACAGGTAAATGGCGCGAACAAAAAGAAACTTGAAATAAAGATAATAAAAAACGTTGATAAAAAATTGCAGCGTCCTTGCCACCACCAAAGGCATTTTTACGCAGTTTAACTCGCGAGGCCCAAAAAAAACGACCTAGTAACGAGTAAATTTCAAACACTTGACTTACATAACTGTCAATGATAAGAAATTCTACGTCCAGGCTGCAATTTTAGGTAATAAGCGCCATCTAGCGACAAAATCAGGCCCACTGACCGACAAAAATGACATAAATTCAAGCCACCTCGTGACGACATCAATCTTGATTCGACTCCGGGCGTCTGATGGAATTTCTCCACGCCTTGATGGATGGAGTTTGCCGATAATCAGCTCAATTTGAGTTTAATAAAAATGTGATTTCTGTATGCAAACGACGAGCACGCAGCACATGCGCCCTCCCACCCCCGCGCCGTTTTTCTTTTCCCAAAAATTCCCGAGCTATATATTTTACACCACACAGTCGGCTCACGGTGGCAAGAGCATCAGCGGCAGCAATCATCGATGAATGAACGAACAGTGACGACTTGGAAAAATCTTCATCGTCGCCTCGATTTTTTCTACTTTCTCATTTCCCCCCACCAATAGCGAGCGGCACAGCGCTGGAGCTGCTGCGGCGGCGGCTCTTGGAGTGGTGAATGTCAGGAAATTACAGCAATCGATTGTCACTAATGGAAACTTCAATCTCGTGTGAAGGATTGTTCAGTTCGACGCGCCACCGCTGCTTTATGGGCGTCCCGCGTACTTGGGCACATCATCCTGTGACCAGGCACACATTCAAATTATAATTATAATCAGGCAATTTCTTGTTTTGGTCTCTTAATACACACAGAGTCACGCGAGTTTAAAATCTCTAGCGTATTGATCAAAAATCCTATCATCACAAGAGCGAGCGTTTACTCGAACAATATAACAAAACAAAATTACCATGGAGCAAAATTTTAAAGTTCGTCTATCTAATCACCCATAAAGCTTCATTTACACTAAACAATTCTGGTTTTGCTTCATGGAAATGTCATTTCGTTTGGGCCAAGCGACCACATGCGAGGAAAATTACATTTTGATCGTGAACTATCGTGAACACCCTAGTGCAAATTATGCTCAAGAAAGATCGCGGAACAATTCTGTACGTGTTGAACCTAAAAAAATGACGGCCCAGGAAGCTTGGGTTCGTCCAGATTTATTCAGCATGATCTCAGGAGGTTATTTTGCGGCTTTCAGGCCTACCAGAACACACGGCAGCGAAAAATTTACATACTAGCAAACACGAACTCCGCAATACAGTGGCACAACTAAGTGATCAATAAAGTAGTGCACTACTCACAACTCTGGAAAAGTAACGTAGAATTTGGCTAGAATATGCGAAAAGACAGAGCCCCACAACTGCTATTGGAGCAATAAATATCAGCAAAATATACTGTAGTGTATTGCTATAAACGCTATCGCTTCCGACCGTGACCTTTAGAATTTTTAGAGCGAGAGAAATTCCTACACACGCCTTCCTTCGGAATGGAAGAAAAGATGTTGGACCCGTGTCTCTACAAGATGTCACCCTCTGGTTTTTTAGGGCGAACACGCTGGTGGACCTTCTTAACAAATAGAGACAGGTATCCGGTACACAAGGTCTCTCTATCTAGGACGACAATATTAACCCTAGGCTAGGCAAAAAATTACCAGGTCGTCCCTTGGGGTTTTTTCATTGCGGAAACGCTGGTGCACCTCTTTAACAAATATCGTAAGAATCGCTATCTCTCGCAAGTACAAACAAACTTATCCTCCCGTAGCGATTTCTCAGAGTAGTCAGCGGCAACATCTTCCTCGGGGAGCAATCAAACCAGAAAAACACATTAAGAAATTAAAAAGTTATCTTCTCCGGAATAAAAAAGAACGATCACGGGGACTATCATGAGCCATGATATTGCAGAGCCGATCGAGCCAACTTAATTAAAATTAGACTCTGAGTAAAAGCAAGCGTCAAAGTAAGAAAACACCAATTCCTACTTTTAAGTCGCCGCAATTTGTTGGGAGCGCTGCTCACCATCCGGATGCGCGTCACACGACTGTCACAGAGGCGACAACGGCAGCTGTCTCTCCGGATGAAAGCCATTGTCGAATGACGCGGCTCAGTCGCACGACAATGAACGACCATTGTTGCCGTCAGACGACGACGACGACGGCCGCGGCAATTAGGGTGGGAATAATTTTTATAGTTGCCAATTTATAATGGCTATGATGGGAAATTGATTACCAGAAAAACGCGACCAGACATTGACTAGCGTCATCACGGGACGACAGCCAAGCTATTTTTAATTGCCACAGATGCAGCAACATAAACAGTGTGTTACGCACGAACACCTACTCTTATGGGCACACATGAATTTCCTATATACACACAAACGACGTCAGTATTTCCGGAAATTAAAGATAATCTTCATGGCGAATGGTTGCGTCGCTAACGTTTAACTAATTTCTCGATACGACTATAGGAATTGTCGAAATGATAATAACAAAAAATAGATTAGAGCGAGCGAGCTGCAGATGAAATAAATGCGCTATGAAATTATCGTTATAAAAATTGTTCCGTTAGACAAAAAAAAAGTGAATCGCGTTCGCGATATCGCAGATGGTTTTGATAGCAAAATAGACGAAGACGCGGAACTCTACTCAAAGAACTCACGAACTGCAAGAAGAACTTCAGAAATCCTGGTCTGCAGGCAATAATTTATAAACTTTGCTAATTGACAAATGAAAAAGAAAATTTTAGGGAAATGTAGATTTCTAATTTTAATATGTAACACTCCGTCCAATCAAGTAGCACCATTAAGTGCGGCGTCAATTTGCAAAAAAAAACGTCAAAAACGATAAATCAATCACAATCACGTTCGGCAACATCATGCCGGACTTTTCAATAGCTTGGAAAATGGCAATAAAAACAAATTGGTAGTCACAAATCCTGATTTAACGATTGGTTGGAAATGTTTGATTATTTCTTCCATTTCCAGAGAAATAAAATATTTTTTAAAAGTAAACGAGCCAATTAAAGAGACCAGTGCGACACCAGTCGAAATACCGCTAAGCAATTTTTGTCAATAGCTAACGACTGGCATCGAGACAATCGAGAGCGCATCAAATCGGAAATTGCCACCCTTGACCAGTTGACCATTGACTTGCAATTGCGACCAACTGAACCAAAACTGGTATAAAAACGCCAATGCGACGCTTAATTTATAACTCCTTGCATTTCACCACATGGATACTGCCGGTGGCCAGTATTGAAATTCGCGCACCCAAACCAAGTTTTGAGATTTTCAATGGTCCAAAAAAGAGCAGCGGTGCGCGAGGTGTGAAAAGTCAAGAATAAACATGAGGAGAAGGGACTTGGAGGAGAGAATGGAAGGGTGGTGGGAGGGGGAGAGTTGGGGAGGAGTCAGAACTAGCATCAAATAAATTTTCCACACCTTTTATTGTTGCGCTCGGAGCGAAGCGGCCAACAACCGAATTGTGAAATTTTGTTTATTCAAACATGTTGCGGGGCGTGGGATTACGTCGACGTGCCACAAACAAAAAGCTAGGTGGAGGGGAAATTTCCGAAGGTTGTTGTGTATGTACAGAGGATGAAATCCTAGAGCGGTGGTGGTGGTGGTGGTGGCCGTGGCGGCGCGGGCCACTTCCTCCCGAGACCACCGATCAACCACACTCAAATCCCTGATTTTTATGAACGTTTCAGCACAAAAAAAACTACACACACATTGAAACTGCCGTAAATATGTGCATCTATTTCACCTAGAAATTATGTTCGATTTAATTAAACACAAGACAATCGTGATTTCCAGACGCGTTGGCATGCACTGTTGCATTATAATTCCAAACGACCAATGAATGAATAAAAAATGAATGAATGTCAGGTATGTCCGAAAAGCATAGAAAGTGACGATGATTTAACATTTTATGATTTAACAATGATTACCTATTTATTATCTCATTCGCCTGAGATGAGTGTCAGCTACACCCTGAAGAGTGTTAAAGCGACATGAGCAGAAAATGAGCGCTTCTCTCCGCCTCGTCCAGTCGACGCGTATTACCCGATTGGGAGCAATCACACAGTGCACGTGTGCTATGCGGAGAAGCATCCTATTTGTTCTCATTTTGAACAGCCTAAAGCTTCCCGCACATTGTCCTTATTGAGTCCCGTTTCGCCGTTCACAGGAACTGATTCGCGGGGGTCTGCGGAAAGTACGGCGACGATATATAGACAAGACCATCCATATCTATTCGTTTTCCAGAAAATTGGGTTTTTAAATTGGGAAACGGCTATATCGGCCGTGATACGTAAGCGCGAGGGACCCGCATCGTTATGCTCGAGCATAAACACAATGAAGAGGATGAGGGGGGAGGCAAAGGGTGGCGGGGGAGGAAGAAACTACACCGCCGGGGCTAATATCAAAAGCAGCTCTGCCGTTATTGCGAGACCGCCCGCAACAAATAGTCAGGTTTCAAAACTGAACGCTCATCTAAATTCCAATGTCTGCGAAATATCCTGCTGGATAAACATTTCGTGCAATTCCAGGTTAAAAAAGATAAAGTAGAAATAAAGATCGAAATTCATGACGAACTAAAAACTCGTTTTATTTTTTTGTCCAGTTACGTTTTAGTCTTCTTCGTTGTCCTGTTCGTAAATGAGCCTAATCAACTTCCGCGATTTGAAGAGAAACAACTTTTTCCCCTTTTTTATATTAGCTCGGAAAGAAACAGATGCTATTCAAGCGAGATCCGAAAGAATAATCAAGTACAATAAAAATACGCCATTCCACGAAAAAATAATATTATAATTTTTCAAACGTTCGCTGCGCACTTACGCAAACAAAACAATTTCAGGTCAACTGGAGGTTTCTAGATGGCCAACAGCAAAAAGCAACGCAGATGGACATAACTATCTCATGTACAATGCGTAACGGCACTTTGCACGATTCTCCCCCGCAAGATCAACGCCCCCACCCACCCATCACACACACGCGAAAACTAAAAAATTTATTAGTGGGAAACCGAAGCATATACGGTGGCGGTGGTCCGCTGCTCTACGCGTCCCAAAAATGTAAAATCAAAATTGAAATTTATGGGCCAACCGTTATTTCATTTTTTTTGCGGCGCATCCCGGGCAAATTTATATATATATGTGTGTGTGTGCATGGGAAGGAGAGGGGATATGAATACACCGGTTACTGTGCAAGTGCACGTCCGTGGTCTTGGAACAATTTCATTGCAGATAGACCATTATTTCCCAGAGGCACGATGAGGGATTGACCAGTGTCTGAATATCTTCCCGAGACCCGAGGCCTCGCTACAGTTTAAGCTGCGTGAGCGGTCGTCGAGCGCCGGACTTCAAGAATAGTTAGCATCGTTAGCAATCATAGGGAACGAAAAGTTTGTATATTAGTTAACCAAGATGACTCATTTTCGAGTGCGGTTCAGTTGGGACGCATACATTATTTTACGGCACCACACACATAAATACAGCAATCAGATTTGATATTTCATTCCCACAAACTGATCATTTAAAGTCGTTAACCGAAAACCAACCAATTAATAAACACCGCATTTGACTAAGTTGATCAAACGGTTTACAAAATTCAACAGAAACCGGTCATCGACGAGACGATGGCAAACTATCGTATCAAGAGTTGAAAAACAAGATGGAATGCCTCTGAATATCGATCTCGCCTTTATAGGAAGCCGAGGTAATTACATTTTTATTTATGGGGAGTGGAAAGGAGGGAGGGCATATAGGGGGGAAGAAGCCCAGAAGCGTATTGCATCCCGGGGTAGTCGGTCTGTATTGGCGAATCAATAATCGAGGCGTGGCGCTGACAGATTTTCGATTCTCGCCAAAAACAAATGATAACACAACTATAGGGAGCTCAGCATGCATTCGAACGTAACAAGGGGGCAAAAGGAAATCAGCCCGGACATTTACTTTGAATGCATGCAACACACAGTAGACAATAATGTGTTGAGTCGTATATAACTCTTAAAGGAAACGCCCAAATGCAACAACACCATCAAGTTTCAGTTCCGTGAATTAATCCAAACAGCATCCGCTATTTTCAACAGCTTCCCCTGATAAAATATTGTTCACTAAATATGAGATAATTTTTATTACAATTAATTTATGCTTTTGGAACCTCATTAGTTAACCTAAAAAAAACTCTACAGTATCCAATCTGACGACCTACATTTTTCGTACCTACAAACTACAACCTACAACCTCCGATCTCGCGAGTTAAATCTTTAAACAGATAACTCTAATGGTAGTAGAGATAGAGGCATGGGTCCTGCCACCTAACGGCGGTTCTTCAAACCAGCCGAACGAAAAGTACATTAGCAAGGCAACAATCTCCTTCTACGCATTGGGAGGGGAGATACCTTGTTCGTCATTTCCTTAATTGCTGAACACCTAATCTCCACTATTCACGAGAGCAAAACACTAAACTCAAAACCCAATCCAGGAAACGAGCCTGCCGAAAAAAAAATAAAGAGGAGGGATGGGAAAGCCTTTGCCGTATCGGTGGTTCCACAGAGTCTTAGAGCGTATGTTGAACCCCACAACGACGCCGGCAATGAAGAAATACCCCCTTCAGTTTGATCAGCGGAGATGCTCAGTGAATGGGAGACCGGGGAAAACGGGGGCGCGCTGGGGGTCGAGCACAAACAGCATTAGCATTTTAGATGTCGGCGCTGAACACGGTGCCGTAACACACGGTAGGCACATATAAAAAGACAGGGGGACGTCGTCGGCACCCAATTTGGAATATCCGTCGGAGACCCTGAGCGTTCGCATTCGTCGAGAGGTGTCGTGTGGTCTGGCGGTTCGGCTGTTCAATCCCGTCAAGACACATTTCCGAAATATTTCGGGGCGAGAGATATTTCTGTGGGCGCCTTCGTTCAGAATAAAAACGAAGTCCTGGAACTCGTATCAGAACACGCTGAAAATCCTAGGCTAGGAAAAAAATTATCATGTCGATCTCTCGATGAGGGAATTTAGAGCGGAAACGCATGTAAACCTCCTTAACAAATAGCTAAAACATTTCTGATATCCTGGGTCAACATTCTCGTCTTTCAAATTTGATTTTGAGAATTAAATTTGAAAGACGAAAATGCACCTTTTGGATATAATCAAAACCAAAATAATCAAAAAACACTCCAGGAGGTAAAAGAGATACAGAAAACTAAAACATGAAAGGTTTGTCTAACCTATTGTAAGAAACAAGATATTCACATAAGCTTCACATATTTTTAATTCTCAGTTTTCAGTTGAGATTTATTCGGAAAATATTCTTTAGGATATCGAGATCACACCCAATCTCATTTCTCCTCGTTCGATGCGTTCCCCATGTCACGCAATTTTCGTATTTTCAATTTTATTTATAAAACGGGTTTCGGTATGGGTTCGAGGTCAGAGGAGGACATTCGTCGGGGCGGAAGGCGGGGGTAGTGGGTTGGTGATGGAACCGAGGCGGCGCATGTGTGCCTCGGCGAGTGCAAGTGCCGGCGACACACCCAAACATCCGACGAGAGAAAACGTGTAGCAGACGCCGTAATAAACACGGAGTGGGATTCATGCATTTTTAATGCCGAATTTATGTTTCGGAACGCCGGGCGACTCGTGCGCGCCCAACGCCAACGAGAGTAGAACCAGAAAGAGAGAGAGAGGCCATCTCCATACACACACCCCATTAAGAACACATGTCTATATAGATGCGATTGCGTCTGGCGAATAGACGCACGGACCCCACCAGAACGACAGTAGTCCCCTCCCTCCCCCATCGACCAGTTACGCTACAAGACATCATCCGTGTCACGCAAACTCAACACGTTTTAAGGAATCGAGTGATCCATGATCCTGGGTCAATCTCACCAGCGTTTCCTGTCCTAATATTACCCTTCCCCCTCCCCATCGAGGAAGCGACCTGTTAATTCTGACTAGCCTAATGCTAAACCTAGGTTGGGATTTTTAACGTGTACCTGAAATCGCAAAGGCACGGATCCCACGTCTTAACTGCATGTTTAAGAAATTCTCTCGTCCGAAGTCCGAAGTCGCTCGAAGGTCCGAATACCAATAGATGGATTTGAATCCGCGATCACGGGATTCTCATCAAAATATCTAAAAATGAGAATTTCAAGCATTTGAAACTCGACGAAATCGTCGAGTATCGATAAAAAATAAAAAAGATAATCTAAAATCGAAATTTGCAAGACCTTGCATTTTGCTGAAAGAAATCTCCAAAATATTCATAGTGTTAACGATTTGATCTATCAATTTAATGAAGAACGCTTTTGGAAGATATCAAAAGTGACAACTTCATTATTCGCTAGAGTATTCAATAATTGTTTTGTTACAAAATACGTTCAGACTTTCGTTTCAACGGCGCATCGCAACCAGTACCCTCTGGTGATGTTCCAGAGAATCAGTTGGTTCGTTACAGTTAGCCCAGATGGATGATCGGCAAAGTAACGGTAAGTCTCTTTTGGCCAATCGCCAATCAATCGTTCTATGAGCTCTTGCGGCGATAAATCAGAACATGGCCGAGAAAAATCCACTAAGCCACAAACTGCGACAAATAGCAACCTTCAGTCACCTAACCAAACGCCGAAATGAGCCTTATCCCCTACACACAAACCTAGTAATATAGCGAAGCTCCTAAAACCAGATCCCACGCAGGGAACAGATCCCGGGACTCCTCGCACCACCAAGACCAACTGTGAGCGCTCGAGCTCTTTCTTTGTAAACAGCAAAAAATATCGATGCGAGTTGCCGACGACGTCCGCACCGTGGCGCAAACGTCAGAGATAGAAACGCTCCCAAAAACAACATACGGAAAGAAAGCTCACGATGAGTGCGCCAAATCACTTCATTTGCATAACAGCTTCCACCCCCCCATATACAGATAGTCCCTCCTATATAACGTGAGCAGCAGCAGTGCAGTGGCGGCCGAATCGGGGCCACATTGCCACACAATCCCAGTGTTTCCACAATTGGGAGGAGAGTGGTGGAGCCGAGATTTCCCAGAAGTGGAATTCGTGTTGCGTGCAGCTCCGGGTACGGGGCGTGCATTTAGCGCCTTGCCGCCATTACACAATTGGCGACGAAGCGAGGTGGTGGAGGGTGGCGGCAGTGGTGGGAGTAAAAATTTGAAATTACCCTTTTGGCATTTCACACCATCACTAGAGTGCGTAGCTATCGTCAACCTTTGCCCCAAACCGATGGGCGAAACAGTTGGACTTCATCTTAGTGTGTGTTGTGATTTTCGAGTTCATGAAACCAGACGAATACCGATACGAAACACAGACATTTTGCTGTAAGATTTCACCAGCATTGTGCAGTGGCTGCGCCACCAGCATCAGTGCAAACAGCCAAAAGACCACCGGGCCATCAACAACACCCCCACTTCAAAGCCCCCTGCCTCCAATCTCGATGGGCGACTAAACCTTCATTCTCCCCCTCTCCTTTGAATGGTTAAATACGCGGATCATTAACCGGGCTTGCGAGTGTGCATTTATATTGGAGCCCCGATTTTATATGCAAAAACGAGATTGAATTTCTCGACGCACCAGCTCGTGGCGTCATCAGATCGCAAAACTCAACGCAGGCTGCATTCTAAATATACGCAACCAGTTGTTAAATTTGGTTTACGGAGAGAAGATTGATCGAAACAGTCCTTCCCGATTGATCCCTTCATAAGATTATGGGTTCGAAACTCGCCGCGGCATTTGAATATTGGCGTAGGGATTAATGAGGATGGGGAATTTAAATGAACACTAGATACTTGTACAAGAAAATAAAAAATGATCGAATACATTTTTGGAAATATAAAAACCACGGTATGATTAAATGTTTTCTGGGACTGACTTCCACAGAATTGCAACCAGGCACTGGTACCATTGTTCTCCGACTTTACATACAAGTATAGTTACATCCAATGGGCGAGTCGACTGCGATTCGAACTCGCGACCTTCGGCCTGTTTGTCACGACGGAAGAGGTTAACGCGCCGTCGGCTTGACCTCACAATACCAGAAACACCCGAACCGTCACCATACTTGGAACGAAACCTTTTCACCTTTTTTTAGGCACCCACGCCCCACCTCTCCCTCAATTACACTTTGACAGCTACTCGGTATTGTGCGCTCCGGGATCGAATAAACGGGAGCCCAACCAATATGACAAACGTCAAATCAACAATGAAAATTGCGAACTTGCCAATTCGATAAAGGGAAAAAAATCAGAATCATGTTCAAGTTCTTTCAACCCGCTGTCAGGTAGGCACGAGCACTTCGGCTATTTACCGCCCTCACACGCCAACATCCGTGACAAAGGTGCTTAATTTTTTTTTAAATTTCCCCATCACTGTAGTCTGCACTACAGGCGTTTCTGTACCCCCTTAGGAGTTAGAATTTGCATTCGCCTAGCACATCATTGCACAAATACCGGATTTTTAGACACCCACGTCCACCTTCGATCACAATACAAGTATCCTGGATACCAGATCCTGGAAACCTCAATGACCACCAGAAATGACGCGCCCATTCGCTTTGCACTACAGAAAACATCATGCAGAATCTCACGCAGCCATTTTATATCAATTAAATTAGACGAATACTGGAAAAATATAAATACTGTTTTTTCTTATCACCCCCAATTGCACATTTTTAGAAGTCTTAGTTTGAATACAAAAAAATCTTAGCCAAATTAGAATTGGAAACTTACTGAACAACTCATCATAATTACGTATGACGTTTTCGCCGCAAAAAAAGGCAGAGTCCATTTTAAAATTGATAGAACAAAAATGAATCACAGGCACAAATGAATCAACCCAACAATTTCTTTCAATCACAGGATTAAAATAAATGGTCTAAAAAACCGAACGACAAATGATGGGTGCAGCGGTTGAGCACCAGTGTGAGGGAACCTTTTTGTAATGGTTAATCCCAGCGACATCCAATTCTACCACTGACAGTTCTTTGCATATTTTCAAAACCAACCATGGGGTTAACAAATGGCGTAAAAAAGCCGAATGACGAATGCTCGGTGCAGGGTCGAGTGGCATCGGAAGGAGGGGGGAGAGGAGAAAAAAAAGCTCCCTTCCCCCTTCTCCTTCACACCAGCAAGCAGGCACACGGACTCCCGCCCGGCCGAGCGAATCGGGCACGCGCGCATAGTGCACGCCCCGCGCGCCCCCTCGCGACAAAAGAACGCCGACGCCGCCACACATTTGCATATGTGCAACTCATGCCAAGCCGCCGCCACCACCGCCACCACCACCACTACCGCCGACGATTTTCCCAACGCGCCGAAAGAGGAAAAAAACCGCGCTAACCATGCAATCTGCGGGTCACATAATGTGCACATAACATGATTGATATCGCAAAACCTCACGTCAAGCGTCCACATAAAACTCCGCCCCGCGTCGAACTCGCCACCCAACATCCTGCGAGCTCCCCCCCCTCCTCTCGTGTACCAAACTGGCGTGTACCACCACCCCCTTTGCACATTTCCCCTCCCACTCCCCCCCACAAGACGTCACCCCTTCCCCCCCAAACCACCCCACTAACAACCCCTCAACTACGCAAATCGATGCACGCGTGCCATGGCCACGTCGATATGACGAACGAGAGAAGGATATGGGGCTAAAAAACAGACAACCCAAGCTGCGCCATCCGTCGTTTCCAGTCGGTCGCTCTGCAGGCGAAACAATGGCAACCCTCAATCGTAGACATGAATCATAGGTCAATCTCCAAAAGTTTAAAATGCAGAAATAACCTGTAATAGATAACATCGGAAGAATAGATCCTAAGACAGCACGGAGAGCTGAATTAATCCACACATGGAATCGGGATATAATACTATTTCCAGAAATGTCGACACCAACGGTCAAACACGTAACATAACCCAGTGACGTCATCTCTTCACCTTCACATCGTGAGCATTTTCAGAATACCTAATATAGTGCACCTACTATTTCATTTTCATTTTCCAAATGTAAAGATCAAACATACGAGATCAAATACGGAACAAAAACCGTGAAAACTCGACGACTCCATAGAAGAAATTGTAATTTGTGAAACATGCATTTTAAATACAACATGTTATTACCTTCGTAATAATGAAATTTGCAAAGATCCAAGCTTTACCCGACGACTCAATTCGTACAAAGGCAAAATATAAAACGCATATAAAGACAAGTTTAGCCTAAACGTAATAGCCGAATCAACATTCAATTTTTTCTTAGTCGTTATGCAAACGATATTTCCGTCGATTGAAATTAAACAGCAGTTTACAAGAAATTAAAATCAATAATTACTGCAGCTATACAAACTGGTGTCCTAAATCCTCTAACTGCTACGAAATTCGATATTACTCAAAATAGTCAATCCTGATTCGCCACTCCCCTCATAAACAGTACAATAAGCATTGTCATGATTTGTACTATCTTATCTATCTTTCGAAGCTCGGCTAGGTTGACATTGCATTGCCCCGCGTATTGCCCCGCAACAATAAGAACTTCCTCCCGTTCTCTCAATTCCTCCTCTCTCATCTCGCTCTTCAAATGCACATCCGTGGCAGCCGTAAAAAAATGGAAGAATTCGTAGAATGTAATAATGGAGTCCTCCCCCAGAGTCGGTGGGAGGATGGGGGAGGGGGGAGGGACTAAGGGTAACGGTTCCTACGACTACAAATGAGCGGTGGGTTCGGCTGACGATGCATCATAATACATCAGACACCAGCTTCTACGCAATCCAAATTTGACCTCTGCCTACTCCGCAATTCAACACGGGTAGCGCTGACATCGCCACGTTCGGGGAAATACGTTTTGCGCGTCAAATATTGCTAAAAAGATTAAGGGGAACGAAGAAGAGTCACATCTCCAATAAGGATTGATTCAAAAATACATGTACGCTCACGAAATCATGAAATAACTTCTAATGTATTCAATAGATCGACTCAGCTATTCAGCTTCACCAGTGTCACTCCGATTCCTTATACCATGAGCTTTTACAACCCCATTTTGTTAAATATTTTAACCCGAAGTAGGTCTGGACTCTTGCATCAGAAAATTGCCAAGTAAATTGTATTTAACGTCAAATTCCCCTCGGACATTTCCGCTCGGACATCCATTATTCACCGTACCTGTACATCCGCGCGGCGCTACTTACCACCAGCGAAGACCCAACACATTTGAGGGAGCCTCGAGAAATGATGGGCAATAGCCTCACTTAACCGGAACTCGAGGCTTCACAGAACGAGAATGGGATTGGTCATAAAACCAAAGCCGCTTCGACACCTTCGCGATTTATGTGGGAGGGGGGAAGGAGATGGGGGAACGGAACATTTGGAATGAAAAATACGAAAAACAAAATCCGGTTCAGTAGAAGTAGGCAGTTAAAAATAGGAGGGATTTAAGCCTCGTGGACAACAGGAGTAACACATCTCTAGCGTCGATGCTCCGGAGATGGGCGCAGAGGGTTTTAATTTCAAGGGGGAGGCCGAGCTTAAGGGAGGAGGGAAGAGTGGTATTGAATTGAGTAACATCTACGGTGTATTTTTTCCAGATATCAGACAGACGTTAAATGGGATGTGAGCGGATGGGAGTGCTATCGAGCCGGAAGTAGCTCAAGCGAGACAGCACGAAAGCGAGCTGCATGACTGACAGTTATAGGGGGCAATGATGATCTGGTGAAATTGGGGCTTCGTTCGAGACGAGAATTGTCGTCTTGTCTCGAAATGATCGTATTATTTTACTGGATTTCCTAACCTAACGCGTCTTTAAAAACAAGTTTTGCCACTTCCATTTCGATAACAATGGATTGACCAAGACAGTTGAGGATGTCACAAATTTAACATTTATGAAGCGCTCCTCAAACTTGTTAAATTTCTCTTTAACAAATACAAAATGTACAACCGCTATTAAAGAGTTTGTCATTGTCGAGAGTAATCATTTCTGGATCACAACTGAACAAGAAGCCACGAAGAACAGCCACCTCAAGTTGATCAAGACTGAGCACATCTAGACTCGTTCCACACAAGAAAAAATCCATAAATTGAGCAGAGCCCATGGAATCCACTATCCTGCAGACGTATAGGTGATGAAGCACTATATACAGGAAAGGATTAGAAGAGTGGGTACAAAAAATGGGTGGGTTTCTATAGACGGTAATAGGAAACAGCGGTATTAAACTGGGCGATTGGGATAGGATGGATGGGCGTTGGAGGAAGTGGCGCAGGGAACGGTTGGAGACGGGTTTTTATGGAGCTCATCCAACGGCAGTACAGTAGATAGGCTTACATCAATCTCGCCAGATAGAACATTAAATTGGTGCGAAGGTGAAAATGCATAAATAGTGAGCAGGCGGATTTTCGCAAGTGCGTCCATAAGAGTAGCGATGTGTTGAGGCGGCTGATCGAGTAGCTCCGATTTTAAGACAAACATCGGATGATGCTGGTGAGGGGAAAACCGAGCAAATGGGCGGGGGAAATGATAAAATGTTGGGTGATAAATAAGAAGGAATGAAAAGTGATGAACGAAAAGAGGGGATGAGTGGGGAGGATCGATTCTCGTTCGACAGTAATCGGACTCGGGGATCCTGAAGAAAAGTAGCTCACAAATAACAATTACCGTAAACAATAAATAAGCACGCCAAAAAATAACTAAATAAACACAAAATATCTTAGGGCAAAATGAATTTTAAAAATCACAACTTATCAATGTCAATTCTCAAACTATTTCACAGCAGGAATTCTCCAATTTACGATATTTAATTTTTTTAAATTTTGCAAAGTGTTTTTTTAACCATAAGGCATATAGGGATTTCGAGAGTAACAGTTTCGAATTTCATATTTACCTCACTTCGTTTTTGTTGCACACTCAATTCGGGCAGATAATTATTTTTCGCAATTTGTTGTAATCTACAAATACTGAAATATGGTTCCTACCTGAAATAAAAACAGAAGAAAAATTTCATTAGATTAATAGATATTAGATGCATTCAATAAAAACCATTAAAATAACTGCAATAGCCAAAAATCACACAAAATTAAATTAACTGTTCACCCTGGTCAGCCAGTAGTTAAGCGTCAATAACACTTGACCGGATCGACATGTCAACCTCCTCCGCCTTCGCTACTAAGCAAAAAAAAGGTCGGTTGAATCGAGCCATTGGGAAACACATTGCAAAGAAAAGCACCCCCTTAATACCGAGCGCTTTCCCCGCAGTACTCCCTGGCTTGTACAGCAAAGTGACGTCAATTTGCAATGTTTCAGCGATGAAGACACGAACTTGAAAGCAGCTTTTATTCCCAATAGTAAACGGAGACCGAACGCGTTCTGAGTAACGCCACCTGGTGGTCATAGCGCGACACCTGGTGGTCATAACACATGTGTGGTTTTCAAGTGTCAAAAGCTCATGTGAAACTTTAAATTGTTATTACATAGTAGTGGCAGTAGCACAAAATGTTCAAAAAAATTAATGCGACCAAAAACGCATCGCTGGCTCAGAACTAAGAACCCAAGTATTGATATATATATATAATAAATAACGATTGTCGAAAAGCCCTTCCGCGTATTAATCGATAGCATTGCAATAGATGATTAATGACAACTGAAATTCGAGTTTCGCGAGTCCAGCAGTTGCTATAAACAAATCTCATATTCTTGTCCGGTCCGGATAACACCTAATGCGTCGAGAGTACTAAACAACAAACATCTCCAGAGAGAACACAACATCCCGTGCATACATTAACGACCACTTCCGTTTCAGACGCCGGCAGTTTGTCTGTCGATCCCGGAGTACAATAAGAAAATAGAGGAGAGGGGCGGCGGAAAAATAATTGCAGAAAGCATTTCTCTATCGCTCGAAATAAAGAGTGAACGGCTCATGCACAAACCAATGCGTCAGCACAATTTGACCATTAGCCATTTTCTTCACACGACGGTGATGCATACGAAAATCATGTAGAGAGAGATGCGCGCAAATGCGAACAAACGCAAACAATCCGAGCATTCATCGCCAGGTGGCGCGTCTCTCGTCACAGCTTTCACTACGATTATCGCCTCTAGTGGGGATCCCGGAAACCTCCTCGGCCGAGAATCACATTCCCCATCACGAGTGTAATAATGCCACTACAGACCAAAACGTCACCGCTTTCTGGTGTCATTATCGAGACCCAATTACGTCGGTAAACAGTTTGTTCTAAATTTGCGCCCCGACATCCAAAAAAGATAAACACGACTGCGTTGGGGCTTAAAAAAGCGTCGCGCCGAACTAAGGATGCCAGTCATACGCAAATGTCTTTCTGGTCCCGGTGTCTGGTCATTTCCCTCTTGCCGCATAATAAAGCCAACTCCGCATGCGTGCAACGTAATCGTCGTGATTTATTTCGGCGTTTATCAGGCGGCCCCCGAGATGGATTGTCCGTATTAACGATTGCCACCAAACTCGAAGCCGAAGCCGAGGACGAGAATGGATAAACGACAGTGGCGACGCGCAGCGGCGGACGTACAATAAACATAGACACGGGTCAACAAACCGAGCGCATTCACACATTGATTTACTGTCAGACAATTGTTAACCTATCAGCGATGTTGATCGATCGTCATGAAAGAATCGTTTATTACCCAAATGTTATCAGAAGAGTTCTGTTTAACTGAATTAACAACTATTGTGATTGAATTGAATTTTTTGTTACATTTAATCACCGGTTACCTATGGGGAGACAATAATTAAAAATCATGAAAGGAATATTGCTTCGTCGCTTCGGTATTTCGTTTTATGCGACGCTATTCGTTATCGAATTTCCTATCGAATTAATTAAAAAATCTTCCACGCCATGACTCACTGAATCACGACACCACCCCGCACGCACTCAAGTATTGATTGGGACGTTGGTACGTAAGCGTCATAAGATTCTGGCACCCTGTACGCTTGTCGCTAATATTCGCAAGCCGGCGTTTCGCCATTCACGGGCTCGAGTAAATAATTTATTTCCACATTATTATATTTTTTATCAGAGCAGAGAGATGAGCGTGTGCCGCTGCTGTAAAGTGAAAACTACGCGTCACATATTGTCGGCACCCTATTTGGCGGAGGGGAGAAACGGGGACAGGGCCCAGGGTGAAGCAACGTGTGCAACCGGAACCGTTTAGGAAAAATCTCACACCTATCTTGCCGATTTCAATCTTTAAACAACAATAAAAATGTGATCTCAACGCATGCCGGTCATTGAAGCCCTCTGGTGCCATTCCAGAGAATCGGGTGGCTCACTCCCGGTACCGGAATTACCTAAAAATAGATTCTTTGGAAATGTTTCCAGCGGTAGACGGAGTGCCTCAAGCAGCCACATTTGCAAATCTGAAGTCGAACGTCTGTAAAACACAAGCGCACATTGGGCTTATTTTCCACTCTCTGTCCAGAGCGTACATCATTGTCTGCGTTCTGAATATATGCCGGCACGCACAAATGAAGCTGTCCGAACGAAATGGCTCTTCCCACCTCTCCCCCTTCCCTCCCGACACCCCCGCAATCCCCCATCCACTATCAGGGAGTAAATTCCGCGTGTACAAGCAAATTAGTTACATTAAAAATTACGATAGCGCAGAAAAGCGCGCGCGCCCCGGGACCATTTATAATGCACAAAACTACAGTAAGCTAGCTGTGTGTATAAGCGGCGGCCGGTCCAGGGGACTGGTAGGCCTTTCGCGGCAACTGCCCTGTGGCGCCCTCTAGCGGCCAGCACCATCTGAACAGCGTCGAGACACCCAACATCAACATTTCGTCGGGACTGGAGCGACAATTTCGTTGATTTCAACCGGTCGAGTTGAACAACATGCAATCGTCAATGTGATGAGATTGCTTGGATGGAGCCCGTTCAAAATACGGGAGACATCTTATCGTATAAGTTAACGAAGAAGTCAGGCTGATCTGGTTCCATTGTATGCAATGCAAGTATCATTGTACACGTACAGTGCAGATTCTAAAATCGATATTAAGCGAATTTCTCGGATATTATGGAAGTGCACCAACCAAGATAAATGTAAACTAATGAGAATGACCGTCTTTGGATACACCCGAAGAAGTTCATCGTCGGTGCCAGTAGGTCGCGCTGAGCTGTCAAGAGAGTGACCGACGCTGGCGCCACCCACTGACGAAAACATGTCCCCCGCCAATACCCAGAAGAGAGTTGGGGAGTGGGTGGCGTCGTTCAACACACCCACACCCACACACACACACACACACACACACACAGACAGAAGCAGGGAGCAGGCGTTCCCTGGCGGGCGAGCGAGCGCGACACCTAGCTTCGCGATAACAAAAGGGTTGGCTTAGGGGCTGACGGTAATGGGCCAGATAGACAAAGCACGCGCGCCCCATTTCACCGACACTGTCAACGCGCGTCTAATATGATAATCATATCGTAATCAATAACAACACGAAAAGCAGCGAGAATTTGTGTCGGAGGCGCAACCCGCCATCAGGCATACGCCTGACAGAATGCGCAATGTAGAATGACGACAGCGTGTGCGCAACCAGCCAGTTTACGTTGCCAAGAAGGACACACTCCATCCACTAGAAGACACACATTTATAAGATGTACTAACAATGAATAATATTCGCCGCAACTCAATTAGACAAATCAAAAACAAAAAAACGTAGTTCTACATCAAAAAATTGTCCGTAACGCCATCATTGGTTTCTGAAGCATGACACTCAAATTGATCGTCGAATTTATGAAATTCTCTTTTGATTTTATTCTCCAAGAGTGACATTAAATGACTCCAGAACTAAACACAGGTTTCTTATTCCACTGACATTCATCACTTCCGCTGTGATTCAAGCAAAAAGATCGGTCCAGCAATACGGGCAACGATTTCGTCGTGTCGTCCACCAGACACCGGCGCGACGACAGCAGCGCCACCCGCGCCACGAAAAAGGTCGTCATCGACGACACCGTCATTAAGAGCATCACCGCGGATGGCACGTTTATATAAATCTGGTGAAGCTCCCCCCTCCCCCGCACACGACGACGAGCCGAGCAGATGCCGACCAACAGCCGCATCACATGACCCCGTCCATCCACCCCCACGCATACTTCGAACGTGGATTGTGCGTGTGTGTGTGTGTGTGTGTGTGTCCACAACGTTCATATTTTTCAACCCTCCGTTTTGTCGCCCAACAAAACTTCACATTAATCACGGGGGGCTTTGTGTGTTGTGTGTTGCGCGAGAGATAGGCGCTCGAAGGCACATGCAGATGAGACGCGATGGCCGAGCGCTAATTCATGCCGGTGTCTTTCTTATCCACGCCACCGTACCGCCGCGAGGCCAGGTCGCATTAGTCCACCATCTGTCCTCCAGAGACCCACGCCTTCAACATGAACAATAGTACAAACGCAAACATCTCCAGCATCGATACATCATCCGCACCAACAGACTATCCTCGCGCGAGCATCCTCGAAAAATCAAAAATATTGCCACATTTCCATAGCCCTCATAGTGAACTCGCTTTCCAAAAGCACGCCTGGGGTAGAGAAAAAGGGTATCAGGGCGATATGCGAGAGACCTGGATGTTGGGTTCAAGCCGAGGCTGTTTCGCAGTGGTGGGGGTTGTAAGGGGGTATTAGCAGGGGGAGGCGTAAATGAGAGAGCGATGACCGTCATTGTGTTTGACAATGTTACTCACCAGAAGGGCGGATCGTGGTTCGGATGGTGACTGACTAAAAACGGTTGGTCCAACCACATTGAACCACACCAGGATTAATTACGTAGTTGAATATGGAGAGACAAATTTAGTCCATATCATGAATTGCTCGTTCACTTCTGCATTTTCGAGATATTTGCAAGAAAGATGGCCAGAAAGTTGTTGGAAAATAACTGAAATTCTGGAATTGACACTTCTGAATTGAACAAATATGCTGTCCGAAATGTGATGTTACGCGATCAGAGAGCGCTGTTTAATTAAAACACTAAAAAAAAGTTTGAATATTCTTTTGAGATGCTAAAATTTAATAAGAGTATACACATAATCCATAAATACCAGAATAATAACGAAAAAAATATAAAATAAGAAATGCTAGCTTGCAACACCGACTAGAAGTTATTTTCTTTATCAAAAACGTTCCCGAAATATGTACACAACCAAGAAATGCAAACAACCAAACTATTTGGTTTGCACTTTATTTCCAGACATGAAATTACCTTTTTCAGCAGAACGCTACATGTCTTTCTGGTAAAGAAAACAAACGCTTGCAAATATTTACTTTCCATGTCTCAAATACAAAAAGATCTGTTAAAAATAAGGCAACCAAAAAGAAATAACACAAACCATACAACAGATGACAAGGGCTAACAGGACATTGGAGAAGTGGACCCAGCCCAAGAGCAGACGGTACGAAAAGGGTGGACAAGGTGTAAGTCAGTATCCCATTTAGGAGACAAAGGGGTCCACACGGGTGAATCGCCTCCCGCCGCGCCAACCGATTATCGTCGTCGAGGGGACCCCCCTGGATAAAACCACATCCACACTTTATAGGCGAACCCCCACCCCGTTATGGGATCCAACACCCAAGTGGGGGAAAGAAGAGTTCGAACAACAATAAACTAAAGTCAGTTTGACAGTGCCAAATCCGGTGTCGCAGGGATAGGCTAAAAGGGTGACTGGGGGGAAAAGGCGACAAAGTTTATCCCCAGAATTTATTATTGGGACGGAGATGGTGTGGGGAGGAAGGGGGGAGGGATGAGGATAAAATAAGGGTGAAGGTGAATTGACGCACGTAAAATCAACGACCTGTCCTCCAACGATAATTACATTCGAAGCGCCATTCAATTCAGTCAGTCTCACCCCAACATCAGCCAGACGACGCGCGTCGCGAAATTTAAATACGGGGCGAGTCAGAGACCCGTAAACCTTAAGTAGCGGGTTCGGAGTTACTCGAGCCTATTCCAACAACGATTGAAGTAAATTATTGGGCGAACACAATGCGTGTACAATTTGATGTGGATTTTTTTTGTGTGTGTCGGTCCTTTTTTATTTTCTCTTTTTGTTTCAGACGAGCACTTACTGGCGTCTATATGGCTCTGGTGCTTAGACGAAAAGGAGAAAAAAGTTGAAATTGTCGATTGAAAAGTAGGGTCTACCAAATAGTGCGCCTTCATTTCCATAATAAATTGAAACGATTGCTGCAAATGTTGTCCGATTAGAACGACACAAGGGACGTTAACTTCGACGATGGCAAAAACAAAATGGGACAATACGTGCCTGCGTCAGTTGGTGACGACAGTTTGCTCAGATTCGTAGTACGCGTAAAAGTGAATGTGACCTAACCTAGTCATAGCAAAGTCGTCTGCATTTCCACTTTATCCCACGCAGAACTCAAATGTGCCCACGCATATTCGATGCTCCTCCTACCACTAGATGGCGTTTTACATTCCTCTTTTGAAAATCAAATTTCCAGTTGGTAGCTCATACTGAGCAAAAACTGGCATTCATTTTTTTAAAACTTCAGCCAATGGGATAGATGTTCAATAACAATTCTCTCGGCACTTAACAATTAGTTCAAATTTGCCAACCTGGCCACTTAACTTGACGGCGCCATCAACGGAGGCAATTTGAACCCGACACATTCGATATGAGCAAGGCACTGAGATTGCAGTATAGAAAGGAAATGGCACGCTCGTAAATGCGTCATCATATGACGTCAGCACGTCTCATCGTCCAATCGTAGGGTTCAATGAATGGCGGAATTATTAGTCTAGTTGGGCGGAAACTAAAAGATGGGGGCATTGGAATCGAACTTATTTCCTACATTAGTACCTTCATGAGACCAAAACACCATGATATAGGACAAGATGAGAGAGAAAGGAATTCACCACAAAGTGAGCTAAAAAAAAAATCAAAGCGATACGTTAAAAAAACCCTTATATTATTGATACAAAGAAGCTCATTAGGTATGTATAACGTTATCTTTTTAATTCATTTCATAATTAATAATTTCAGATGCCTACGGTTCGTTTCCGTCAAGATTATTTCTTGACAAGTGACGTCGTACACTGTTGGGCGTCAATTGGAGGGTTAGAAGGGCATGAGGTTATCTTAATCAACATTTGAGTCGTCCAAAAGGTCTCATGAGGATCGATGGGGAAGCAAGAGAAGATGCGACGGAGGTGGAAGGGGTGGAAAGAGAGAACTCAGTCACGTTAAAAAGGCTAAAAAGGAGATTACGCCATAATTCCAATCGGCGAAGAGTTGAGGGAGAAGGGGCGAGGTTGGCGGCGATAGGACTCGGAGGGTTTGAAAGACACAAGTAGGGGTTTTAAAGAGGAGTGATGATTAGAGGCGTCGTGAATCTCAATAATTCAGCGAGACATTTCGAACTATGCCGGAACACACACAAAAAGGGTTCGCGCTAGGGTGGGCTAAAAAAAAGTGCTGAAAAAAGGCTAGAGTTTATAAAGCTGGGCGAGAAATGATGGATGCCGTTTAAAGCTTATTGAAATTTATTGCACGTAAACTTTATAAAAGGAATTAAGTATTAAAAAGCAAAATACAAGCTAATTTTAGACACAGTTAAGATGCTGGTTCCAGACCAGGAGAACGGAAATGAGAATCTTTTTTGTTTTCATCACATTGTTGATTATATTGCATAATTTAGTTGCCCATTTCGATCGACTGAAGTAATTAATTGAATGCGCTCATGTGTGTGCATTGAGCCTGCTGATGGGAAATCAGTTGCTTTTACGCTGCGTTCCCATTAGCAAAATTCGCTTCGACGTTAGTGCACATTCAATCAATTCGTTCGGTCGTTCGGCGGTCGAAATGGACACTGCAGGCGCGCGTCCTCAAGTTGAATGAGGCAAACAATGATGAACCGACGTGGAAATGAATATATTGAACGCTGAAGTTTGTATGATTGCGTTGGATCGATCGCGAAGATCCCAGTGGACCAGTCGAGAGCAAGAGTGAAATAAGAGGATCAATGGAAAGGGGTCTTGTCTTGCAGATGTGCGCTTTTAGATACACCGACATGGAACCAAAGCTGTAGAATATTCAGACAAGGTAAGAAATGAAATTTGACTAACCAGTTAGTTCTTTTTCAAGAGCACAACGTCACGGTCAATCGACTGACCACGATTACAAAGAAGATAAACAATAGAATCCAAAATTTATCGACATTTCGAGGTTAGGCAAGAAGGATGACGGATACCCAAAGTTTCACACTCAAAAAGTCACTCAACGCATATATAAAGGGGAGACAGGCAGAGTGGTGTAAGATGGTTTCTCTTGAATTGAGAATAAAGAGGGTTTGCTAGTAGTAAGTATTACAGTACGGTTTGTCTTACGTGACATTTTCTTATGTTGGTTTGACATAACCAAGATTGAGTTTTTGAACTTATATCGAAAATTGAATAAACGAGTGAATGAAGAAGACGAACCGAGTGGCGAACAGCGAGGTGAGAAAGATCCGTGGTTCTACTCCTGGCCTGTTGGAAACTATATTTTTCGCAATTACCAGTTCTAATTAAATAATAGTAAAATATTATTATAAAAGCGTGTTCGCCACTCGGTTCGTCTTCTTCTTTCGGTGCTGTCCCGAATTCTCAATTTCCGATTAATATCAAATACAAACGTCCTAACAACTCTTTCTCATTAGAATGAATATAGCTGGAAGTGAGTTTGCTTTCCAACCATTCATTTCTTTGTCAACCCCGGCACATATCACAAGAGTCCCACTGGCCACTCCGACGAAATCTGATTCTAGAACAGAATATATAATTGCCCGCGTAGCCACAGAGAAACCATCGAGGCCGCTCTAATCTTATTTCAAATGAAATTCTATTCACAGCTTTTGCTGAAGTTCCAGGAATTGTTTTCCCCGACGCCATTGCCCCCGAACATGTTCGTGCTGGACATACATGACATCCCCATGGCGGCGGCGGCGCCTCGCTCCTCAAGTGCCGGACGGTGGAATCATATTCAATCTAATTTCCGACGCACGGAGCTATTTATTCAATTTGTTGGCTAGTACAGCTCCTGTTCCAACACAGTACGGCGATGCGGCCAAAGAGAAAGAGGGTGGGGAGGGGATGATTCAGAACAACCCCCTTGAATCTCCCCACCCCCCACGTATTGAAACATATCGGCTATCCCAACTAATACGACTGGCACACACAACCAAGAGAAAAGTTTCAAAATCAAGTCGAAAGTAAATATGACACGAACATCGATTCAATACACTGGTGCTAGTCGATATACGTTAGACACTCTTTAAAAAAAACCACTAACAGCGAGCACTAATCTTACTGAAGATTTACCATTCACACATGATTATCCTATTCATATCTAAATTGGGCACCCAACTAAAAACTAAAACGAAATTAATATTATTATAGAAGTGCAACCCCCCCCCCAAATAAAAGAGCAAAAAACGACTGCAAATGCGAATGTAATTCAATTACTCCTGGTCTTACTAAGTGAAACAAACGCTAACGGCTGAGTAACATGAGTAATTAACGAGTTTCTCTGAACGTTCTCGTAGCGCACATTTTTATGGTACACCCCCATCCCCCACCGCAGCTCAAAACGCAATACGGAACCATTAAACCCGGTTCCAACGGATCCAACCAAGATATCCATTGATCAAGGGGCTCGGGCGCGCTTATCGATTCATCGACCACATCCGTTGGCTACATGGACGACGAAAGATGATGATGATATCCGAGGGGTTTACATAAACCAGCGCAACCCATTAACTGATTGGACACGAATTTCATTAGGATAACAACTGCAGTCTCCCGCACTCGCCAGACATAAATCAAACACGAGCGGACCACGTAATGCCAAGGAAGGATAGTACATCAGTGGGGGGGGGGCCGGATTTTCAGGCCCGGCCTGGATAAATACAATGAATTACCATGTTTATCATGGTTTCCTCCAAAATTATGTGCGCCATTTTAACATCTAAACTAGTCAAATTAAAACGGGAATGATCGGTTTAATGAACTCTTACAAAATAGACTCCAATTCCTGCATATTTCATCTGCGCTTTTAAAATATTGGAGTAAGAGGTCGTTTAAACTACCGTGATTAAATTGGAACAGATTCGAGAACATTCGTAAACTGCATACTAACGCAAACTTTCCAAAATTTGGTGGACCAAGCCGCTTGATGGAACGTCTATCTTCAACTGTCAGCTGGCTCCAACTATCCCCCAAATTTCGAACTAATCTCAGCCGTTTCAGAGTTTCATATTCAGGTGCACTAAAATGTAGCATGTGCCATTAGAACTTTTTACGGATCCGATATCCTGAAATACTAAACGACCTGCTAAAACAGAAAAATAGCGAAAACGACTCCACTCTTGAACCAGGTTTCTTTACAATGAATCAGAGTTGATAAAAGTTGAAAATTGGGTTAATGTTCTTTTCATACTTTTGTCGACGTCTCATCGAGGCTCAGTTGCCAATTTTGGGTCATACATTTTGGAGAATTAAGGCACCAAAAGAAAAAACCTAAAAATCCGGATTGTGCGTACGTGAATACGCATGAAAAATCTTGATGAAACCCAAGAAAAATAAAACATTTTTATACGGAGTAGAGGATGGGGAGTGGGGGAGAGAATGAATCGGGGGATGTGGCCGGGATGGGAATAAAGTCTTGATGCGACGTCGACAATGGTCAACAGTCTAAAACGATTGTTTATAGAAAGCCCGGACCGCGCAGTCCCAATAAATTAGAAGAGCCACACGACAAATATACGTAAGAGCCGCCAAAAAGGGAGAACGTACAGCCTCGATAAAGAACGACAATAACCACAAGTCGGCCTAAAAACGACTGACAAGTCCACAAAAATTGACAACTTAATGCTGAGCTTAAGAGTCGTGAACCAAGGATAATTTTCAATTACTAATTTTCAAATTCTACAAAAAATAAGACTTTTCGCATGCCCGTCCAGAAAAAATTGCCTAGATAGGCTAATAGGTGCTGTGCCTAGCACAAAGGAAACAAAAACAGCGCCATCTATTCTTAACTATTAATACATTGAACGCTGCTCATTTTATCTTTCAGACTGCACAATTTCAATCACTTTCTGTGTGGCGTTCGGTCCGACAAATCCAAATTCACCACCAAGGTGCATATCGCCATATGCCTATCGATAGTTCTCAGATCACCGATCCACTCGTACCCATAACTCTAACCATCTGAATACCCGTCACGCAAGAGAGCATTGTCTCTGGAAAGTGAACAACACAGCAGGGACGGACGACCGCCTCTATGGCCAATAGCGATGACCCCTGAAGTCGGCAGAGGCCACGCATATACTGCACAACTGTATAGCTGAATCCGAATTGCCATCTCCAAATGTAGAAATAGCATCGGCACCAGGGAGAGCCGAGTCAAAAGAGGGAAAGAGAGCGAGTGAGTGAGAGAAAGAGCAAAAGATGGCCGATATAATAACGACGACGATGCATTATTTAGTTATGTACTTTAGTCAATATTGGCTCAGGCGCGCGCACACCCACCAAAGTCGGCCAACGTCGCGCGCGCACACGTACGTGACCCACCAAAGAGACCAGGCGAAGGGTCAGACAGAAACCGGGGACAGCAACCCAGGGTGCACCCTAAAAAATAATAATAAAATTCCGACGATTGTGCAGTCATCTACTGCAAAGGTTTTCATAAAGAGAATGGACCACATCGAATGAGCCTGCTCACGATAATCAGATCCATTAAGGTGATGACCACATTAGCCGTCAAATATAAATAAAAGACTCTCCATTAAAGACAACTTTCTACCATCTAAGTGATCTCGATCGTCTAAGATGTTTCAGAAAGTGAACTCTCGTGTATTATATACTACAATCGGCTTCTACATTTGGATTCCCTATTTGGATTGAAAAACAAAATTACTTAGAATTGACGACACCGCATCATAAAAAATGAAGACACCATTATTTAAAGTGAACACAAGGGTGGTCGAGAGGATAGCGTATTTTTCTCGTGGCCCGGTAATCGCGGTTTCGATTCCGGTCGACACCATCGGAATTTTTCGGGCGAGAGTAATTCCTATACACGCCTTCTTTCGGATTAGAAGTAAAATCATAACCCGTTTCTGTACCATATCGGGACGCTAATGATCCCTTTCCTAGGCAGCCTAGGCTAGGCAAAATTTCCAGGTCGCCTACCTGGAAGTGCTATGAAATGTTCAATCACCGGTGGAGGATAACAACCATTTTAAAAGTGAATGCAATACGATTGGTACACGCTGCCGCCGGTGGCGCGACGCCTCTACGGCTTTGGAGTCACCACCTTTAATACCTGAAGTACCTTTACCTGAAAAATAATATAATTATCGCGCGTTTTGCCCAGGGCGGCCGGTACGTTATTCCGAGGACGCCAAGCGGGTCAGAACAACCACTTTGTTCGATTGACGGCGAGCCCCGGCACACCGCACTTCTAAGCTCGGGAGATGGTATTAAGTCTGTCCTCATTATTATTGTTATTAGTGCTGCCGGCATCAGGCGCGCCGACGACGGTGGACGTGAAAACGCGCACGCGACTAAAAGGTTATCAATTTCGTCTCTCTTCCGAGGCACCTTGACGACAATGTAAACGACGCGGACTTATCAATTTAACAACGCAACCCTCGGGGTGAGACGTCAGACGCTATCTTCGGCGAAATCAATTTAGTAGTTACACGAATACGATCCATGGACGAGTCCGGGAATAGTGGCACTGAGATCAATCAGCACGTCAACACATCAAATCTTTTACAAAACCTCGAAAGTCAAAAATGCAAAAACAATAGAATTGGACACCTTGTCTCGAAGGAAAAGGCAATAAAATTTGGAAATATAAAGAAAGTGATCAACAACTAACTCATCGTCTCCCAAAAATTTGAAACTGAGCAAATGATCAAGTTTTAAAAATGTAAATGAAGCGTGTCCATAATTTTCGACAGATTGAAAAACATGGCAGTCGTCAGGAAAATGTTATTGCCTCTCGCCCCACCCCTCCCTCCCCTCCTATTTCACCCCAACGCCGAGTCATCCAACACAATTTCACCCCCACTCAAGTTCGGAGCTTTATTTTTCCCAATATAAATGGAGTACCGTATACACAACACAGAAGTGCTACGCGTTATATTACGTCCGCACACGCAATGATGCGAAGGGAGTTTTCATTACTTTTCTCCGGGAACCCCCGAATCATGGCGAGGAGGCCGCCAGCTGGATTTAAATCCGGCTGAGACCACACAGATCCCCCACCAAAGTTAAAATTTCAAAAACGAATCTGTTGTATTTTTTAGCACTTGAGCCGTCTTAATCCGCTAAATGATAACAACGTCTCAACTGCCGTAATTGCGGTTGAACCGACGACATTGAAAACATTTAGATATTTATTCTCGCCAGAATATTATCAAGGATGACGTCACGGGTCATCAAGGGTCACGCACGGTAAATGTCAACTACGATAACGGTCAAACGACTGCTGTCCAGCGTTTCAACTCCCTCCTGAATAATTAAAGCAAAAGCACCGCTACAACACTAAACACTATGTTTATCCTGCGAGTTAAGCGAGTAAGGGTTTAGTTAAGGTAAGCTTGGGTTAGGATTCAGTTAAGTGTCACTGTTCGTGCTTAACCATTTGACTCTCAACGAACAAAAAGTAAATTTAAACCCAGAGATGCCAATTTCATTCCAGATCCAACTTAACAGCGGCCAAGACCCGATTCACCTTTTCTTTAAAAAAAGGTCGACAGTCTCAGGAGGATCTATTGCATTTTGATCACTTTTAAGTGAATTCGCCAGACGCCAGTTTTCGCATCTCTCATGGATTGACTACTAGAGTTCCCACCACCACCACTGCTGCCATGAGTAGGGAGGGTGGAAAGAGCGAGTGCTGTACAACCGGTCTCGCCCGCACTCCCAATGTCGGCGCGTGCCAGCGATGCGGTCTTTACCAGCCAATAAAACCGGGAAAACGGAGGAGGAATGACGCACGCGACGGGCTTCACGGCACAGCACTCCATCTCCCTCCCCCGCGGCACACGTGTCGGCACGGGGGCACCCGGTCACGTGACTCGATACATTACAATCCATTGATTAAGATGAAATAGTTTCTGACATGTGCAGCAAGCAGCAGCAGTGCCAGCGCAGGGAACACGCGCGCATACGCACACGCATGTAATACAACTAATTATAATTCATAGAACATGGCGAGTGTTACATGGAAATTTAATACCGGGGGTTCTCCTTACTCGAGAGCGAGGAGGGCTATCCAAAATCGTACGGACAAGATCAAACAGGTTTTATCGAGACTGCTTGCAATAAACACTGCTCAATTTGTGTTCCAAATGTGGCGCTTTGTGCGCGTCGCAGAGGTGACAATTCACATTATTTTTAAACGAGTGAATGTGAAAACATGTGAATCTCCAACGATTATGTCAACGATGATGAGTGGGATCATCCTTTTTTTTAGAAACATGCAATGATATGAGATTGAAATAAGGATAGGTTTTTTTCGAACGCGAGCGCTCCTTAATTTGCGCATATGAAAAAGAAATCACCTACTCTGCCGGGTGTTCGCTGCAGTTTAGGCGGCTTGAGTGGCATAGTGGTAGACGTGTGGGTTTACCGTAAGCGTGATCGCGCGTTCGATTCCCGGCAGATACCACTGGAATTTCTCGGGCAAGAGAAATTCCTACACACGACTTCCTTCGGAATGGAAGTAAACTTGGGTGAGCCTTTCATGCACGATATCAGGTACACGTTAAAGATCCCAACTAGGTAGCTAAAATTAAACCAGTCTAGGCTAAGCATAATTGCCTGGTCGACCCCTGTCCCTTACAGGAACTAGTACCCTCTGTAGCAGCGTTTCAGACTTTTAGTTGGTTTCATTTCCCTTATAGTAAGTAGATGATCGCGAACAATCGCCATTTTTCTATTCATCATTAAGCGTTCCCCAGCGCTCCTACCGCCGAATGTGGAAGGGAGATTTCGCGCCTCTCGCGGCGACAACTGCAACGTGATATCACCTGCGCTCACAATATAACAATCGGATTAGTGGTCTCGAGAGGATGTAACAAACGACTCTCGACCTGACGGAGGAGTCGAGCACAGACAATAGTTTTTACTACTCCATTGATGTTAAGGGGGCGGATAGCGAATATGGTGCCACGTGTGCCCCCCCCGCATCAAATATTCAGAATAACAAAAAGCGTATTAGAAGTGTGTGTGTGTAGGTGGGCGGTGGGGGGGATGCCGGGATAGAGCACGTACCCCGAGGCCATGACAGGCACTAATGGGTATGGGTGGGGGTGCGTTGGTGGGAGGAGGGCGAAGATGGAAGAAAAACGTGCGCATGTGAGACCCCCAATTTCATCGCTGAGGTAAAATATCCTTAACGATTCTCAGAGGAGGGGGTAAAGCGCAGGGCGAGAAATCAGAGACTGGCAAATTCCGCCCTCCGTTCTATGAAACAGAGTGTATGAAAAATGTCAGCGTTTGAGTGTGCGCGGTATTACTTATTCATTTTCAATTTCAAATTACTGTTTTAAAATAAGTCAAACAATCAAAGCAATCCTATTTTCATTTTAATTAAATGTTTCTAGGACACTGTCGTCAGTAATACAGTATCCAAGGAATCGATTAAAATCAGTGCCGGGACGTTGAGCGAACCTCTGGCCAGCCGCACCACAAGCACGTCATCCAATCAACAGAACTACGAATCAACAGGGCCAAAAATAACGTCATTTTGAATGGGTCCTGAGGAGATCGCGAGAAAATCCCCCTCCCTCCTTCAACCAATTCTATCGTCGTTCCACGAATAGGCGAACGACGTAGTAAGTGAATAACATGAAAGGGTTGGCAAAATATATAAGGTCTGTGAACGAGTGACGTGCATCGTTCACTTTTAACTCACTCTCAATGAAGTTCGCCAGTTTAATCGATGGATGGCGGCCAATCATAAATTACTGAACAAAAATGCCAAGAGCGCAAAAACTACCAGAGCATGAGCGAGGGATAGTAAAAAAGTATTGCAACCGATTCATTCGTCAATTGTGCTAAGGTTTTTCAATATTTCTATTTCTTTGTTTTATATATCAGAAACAATTTCAAATGGTCTACTTTTCTGTAGCTAACCCCTTTTTAGTTCAATTTTGAATTTTTAAAACTTATCCGTATTTCTTTTATGAATTTTAATAAAATTTCACTTTTGTATTAACCATGTACAGCCAGGATATGTCAACTAGATATTACCACATTTTCATTTCATTTTCCAATTGAACGAGGTCTAAGCCTTGTCTGAGAGATTGAACATCCATTATTTCGACCCAAATGAAATTCCTAATCACGTCGTTCAATTGCACTGCCCAAGCCACATTTTACTTTTATCGACAATACTCCACCCCCGCCCGCCTATCCTTGTGAAAGACAGGCTTAAGCGCTAGACTGATCGAATAGTCACATTCCATCCAGAGATTATCGCTATGAATGAACGCATGCAGGTGACATTAAAAAGGAAAACTGGCAACACGACCAGTTCCTCTTTAGTCATATCCCTTCGCGTTCGATAGAAAATCCAACAAATTCTTGACACGGATAGAAAAGGAAAAAAAAGAAAATTAAAAGCTCGCAGAGCAATTCGTTGAGGCAATACCAATAGAGCGCGAAAGGATTGGCTTGCGTCGACGTAATTATTTTCGGTAATGCGCCGAAAATATGGCGCGGAAACGCGGGGAAGAAAACGACGATAGCGAAAATGGCGCAGCCATACATACTTAATAGGTTCCAGAACAGCTATAGAGCTACACGACAAGGAAAGTGAGGAAGGGAGGAATTTTTTTTTTTGGGAAAAAGGCAATTACGGACAATTGGAAAGCCGAGTTAAGCCTTCTTCACGCCGCGCCGTATATACGCAACCCCCGCTCTCTCACCCAAACCCAAGCTCCAAGATTATTATAATAAGCCGAAAATACGAAACCATGCCTGTAATACCTTATGACGTCATCCGCCGAGGTAGAGAATCCATCGTGTTAAATTCTACAAAGTCGACTATATTGAGAGGGATAAGCCCGTAGTGGTTACGTTCAACAAAATGGGAAATTGCGTAGTCCGCCGTTATAGTGGCACTGTCGAGTTTCGGGTTGGCGCGGCCATCTTTCATATTATTCCGCTATCGACAACCCCAGAACAACATTATATGAAACGTGAAAAGAACATTAGAAAAGAAGCCAAAAAGAAGCCATTCACTTGCACCCATAATTAATAGCAACGACCCCTCTCTCTCTCTCTCTCGCCATTGATCAATTTTGAGTGAAGTTCACCATTAGACTTTTTCATGGGTCATATCCAAAGAAACTCGATTATCTAGTTTCGAGAAATTTTGAGGGCGAGGTTAACTATGCGGATGTCGATTGGAAAACGCGTCCCGTTATACATTACGATCACGCAGGCCGACACTACATGTGTTGAAGATTAGACATTTTGTCATTCCCCGGGAGAGACGTGCCCAGACGACTCCCCGGAAATGGAAACCAATAAAACAACGAAAAACGATGGATCACAGATGACCTGAAACCAAAACGGGAACCGTTCAAAATCATCTATCTGACGTCAATCGACCGTAAAAACTTGATAAAACTTGACAAATGTCCTCCCTTCTTCATCGTATGTGTAACTCGGATTTTTTTTCTCGAATTGAGAAACAAGAGATGCTATATACTACATGGGTCATCATAGGGTTCCGTTTACCAGTCCAACTTGTGCTGCCCTCTGTTGGCGCTAAAACAACAGCTTTGGCGTACGTCTCATTTTCAAACGATACAGTCACATAATAAGATTGCCTTTTCGTTTATAACTAAAAAAATTAGTTATACCACTCTGGGTTTCACCTCTTTATATATAGGCATGCACATGTCTATGGAGTGTTCTCAGATGGTTCTTAGAAGACCGTGAACCAGGTGAACCTGTCCAGCACCAAAAGAGATAAATTTCTCGAGGAAGTGTGGATGACTGCCGCCAGGATCACTCCTCGTTCAAACACAGCGCTCGTTTCGGCCGACAACTATAGCCTTAATACGTGAAGAGTATACCGTATCTTTAATATAAAGGGATCCCACGCACATGCTCACATGTTCCAGAGTATACACGTAGTAGTAGTAGTAGTAGTACAGGGCGAAGTGATTCGGGCCGGTGTTCCCAGTGTGCCCGGATTGATTAAAGCGCGCGCGCCGACACACAAGCCTTGCCGCGAATTAGTTTTCTTTTGTTTCCGCCTCGCGCCACACCGAGAGTGCGCAAAAGCTGTCTTCTGACAGCTCAATTTCGCCTCTTGCGCCGAACCTATGACCGAGCATCATATCCTCATGAGACACTCGGAATTTACACGGCTCTACTACAATTCCATGAATCCCATATAAGCCAACTGGATGGGAAATAATAATGATTCTTTCCTTCAAAGTGCATTTGAAAATTTTAGCTGAAACAAGTCTAAGGACGATGTCTTAAGGACAATGAAAGCTAGATAGATATAGTTACATACAGTTACATGTAACTGTCGGATTACACTGCTATATCTATCTAGCTTTCATTGTCTTTAAGACATCGTCCTTAACTCGACATCCGATTCGGCGCTATTTTGGCATTATTTTATGAAACAAGTCTAGTTTTAAGTCAAGTCCTCTAGATGCAAGCCAGGCTGTCAAGGTGTTCCGCGAGCTTAACGGAAGGACTACCAAAAGCCACGAATTTTACAACGCCCCCATCGACGAGTTCGATCCTCACCAATCCATAATGAAAAATCAGACACATCCACAAAGCTGAAAATTCTTAATCCTGTTTCAACCGAGCTCTACCTAATACAACGTACTCGTATTTTTTTTTTTTTTTTGTAATTCACTGAAGTGACGGATCACAACAGGAAGATTTTGTACCCCTCTCAGAGCTTAGGCCCTATGTGAGAGGCACATTTTCACCAGTACCCCGATCCAAAGCCCGCGCCGGGAATCGAACCCGGGACCGCCGAACCGCAGTCCGTCATAAACCAACTGCGCCACGACGGGTCGGGTATTGAATTGATACGTGTGACCAGTGAGGTTAATAATGCCCATGAGCAGTTGGAGGCGACATAATCGATGGAGATCACCCGCTGCACTGGTACTAGTAAATATTTGTTCGTGGAAAAACAATAGATTTTCTGGAAATGTCAAGTGGTGGCAGTTCGGTCGTTCCGCTTCAATCTTTCGGCAGGTACCAAGGACTTCCGGTCTTAGGAGCGCGGTGGACCGAGACTTCGGAAGTGACGCCGCATTCGGCAACATACACGCACACACTCTCAAATAAATACTTTATCTACACGGTACACGAAAAAAGGTGTGTACGTGTATGGAGAAGGGAGGCGTGAGGAGATTGGCCGGCATTAAGACCCATGTGATTTCTGGTCGCCGGGGATGAACATTAATGCTGTCATAAGAAATTCCATGTTGATCTAATATTTTATAATTAAAGTATATAGTGAAATGTTAAAAAGAACACCTCTTTTGCCAAGAAAGTAGTGCTTCCTCAGAATGAAGAGTTGTTCCGGATAGCAATCAACCTTTCGAGTTGCCACTCGGTATGGTGCTTACGGTGTGCTGGACTACATTGATACATATTTCAGTCTTATTAAGACGAATTCCAGAAGTCAAAGTGTTACTAAATTCCATCAACTCGTAGCCTCGTGGGGGTAACGAGAAGTAGCGCTGCCTGACAATGAGTAGTACCTGTAGTGTGGCAGCACTGAGCCGCAAGGTCCCCCAGGCGTATCCATCGGCGCCGCTAATTGCCAGCACCACGCGAGCGCCCCCTATCTCCGGCTCAAGATGATATCTGTACAGTTGGCGTCGCCGGGGGACCTAGACTTTTTTTCCTTCTTCCGTCTTCTACTCTCCTGTCAGCCGGCGACACCGCAGCAGCCAACCCCGCCGAGAGCGCGTCAGATCAGCAAAGCGGGTCCAGAGTCAAGAGATCGGAAGAAAATAGAGGAAATGTGACGAACGATCTCCGCTTAATTTCCCCAAACTGCGGCTCCAGCACACCAACGTGTCGGGAGATTGCTTCGCCTGATGGTCGGTGGAAAAACGGAAGCACCGGGGTATACGTGTGTGTGTGGGTGGGGGTGGCACGCCCACCCTCGGGACCACCAGGCAATCGATAACTACTTTAGTGTTGGCGCACGGGGTCACCCCATCTCACCGAGTTGCGCAAGAATAGATCAACCTGATTCGTACTAAACAGACCGAAAGCCATGCTGACTGTTGCCCAACATAGTATTAATAGACGGTGCTGCTCTCTACGGACGTTTCCCCAGAATCCGAACACGAGGTGATCGCGTTCATCTTTTGTTGCCCAAAAATTAAAACAGCATCAACGTCTTTATTGGCTTCAATACAATATACGAGAACTTGCGTTTCGTGATGCGCCGGCCTTATATGTAAAATACATGATAACAATGTGTCTGAAATGTCAAGGATTCAAAGTAATGGCTAACTTGTTTGATAGTGTATCTGTAAAAAAAATATTTTACGTTAAAAAATGTCGAAAGGGGTTAATCTTAGTTTTGAACGAGCACTTTTGTATGCCATAGGCGCATTAAAAAAAAGCTTTTGACCAATTGGGGTTTCGGATAACTGTGTTTGAGCCAAGATTACATACAATACAAAGTTAAAGTTAGTTCAGTAAAACCAAGTACAACGTGAATGGATCACCACCTACACAAAAACACGAAAGTCCAAGCGATAAAAAAAATTTTGGAATGGGGGTTTCCAAAAGCGACAACGGTTGAGATAAAACGTACAATATGGTGGCGCAGCGGTCAAGTTTCGGAGGTAGGTAGGAGAAGAAAAAAATAAAACTGATGTAAAGTCGTCGCGGCGCGAATATGGGCTCACGTAGGTCGGGCAATAGCCTATCTAAATGTACGTATTGCACGAGTCCACGTTCGCATACGAATGCTTCCAGTTGACTTTCCAAAAACTCCATTGTGAGGGTGTGTGTTGGCTGCTTTGGCTCTATCGCCACACAAAACGTCTTGGCATAAACCAAACGAATCGCGATCGCCCAATGAGATATCGCAACACGGTAGCGAGTCAAGAATGCACCGCCTAGATACATACTGCATACTAATGGCCGTTATCTCATTGGCCGACTTCAAACGAGCCCAACAAACACGATCGCATCTAGGCGAGGTGGCCACTTTTCAAGTTATTAAAATGAACGTATCCAATGGGAGATAAAGTTGACGGGTTTGAACTCATGGTCGCCTAACCTGCGCATACAGACACCAAAAAACCTGTACCAACAATCAGAATTAGTGACAATACTTGTATTATTATATTATTTTTACAATTTCCAGCCTTAGGCAGAGCACAGGTATGACAACTGTGACAAAGCCCAACATTTAATTCGGTCATTTTGTTTCGGAACGCATTTGAAGAGGTCGGTGCTGGTACTGTTCGAGCCAGGTTCGACCGTGCTAAAACAGCTAGAAGTGGGGGGTAAGTTTGCGTATACATGGCGATGGGTCTAGAGACGCGTCGGGACTCCAACGCGAGTATAAATAGTGCGCCTTCATTCGCCAAATCACTCCGCGCTCGGCTGAAAATCACGTAATACATAACAGCGGTCCTCGATAAACACGGTGTTCACACAGCCGACGGTGCCCACAAGGGATCCATCTTTCAAAGACCGAGCGAGAATAAACGGGGTTGGGGAGGGAAGGGGGGGGGGGGCAGAAGTGAAAATAAGAAGAAAAAAACACAGGGGAAATGTACACTAAACATCAACCCGTTCACACACGGCGAGGCGTCCACATACCTCACGGAACCTCACACGACTGTATAATAGTCAACAGACGGATAAGGGAAATACAGTCGCCAGATGGCAGTGTTACTTTCGTGCAGAAAGCTACAAAATTGTAAATCTTTACCAGCATCCCCGAGATCGAATAACCGTGAACCGGCGCTGGGAATCGAACCCGGGACCCGCCGCATCACCAGTCAATCCTAACAGACTATTGTACCAACAGACCACCAGCAAAGAGCTCCAGCATTGCAGATAAAGGTTAAAGAAAATGTAAACTTGAGGCGGCACCCTGTACCCACGTAATCGTTCGACTAAATCGATGCTCGCTCACGTTCCTCCTCCTCCCCATTGTCAGCGATGAACCGTCAATGACACGCGGCAGACGCGCCTCCACCCTCCTGGACCCCGCCCCCGCCCTCGCCCCCAGCACCAACCGACACCACCCCAGCTCCACTCTTTTGGCACTTGTCTAGTTTATCTCCTTTTGTTCTCCTTTTGGCGCCTCGAAAGTTATCTCGGCTCATTCGAACACGCGCGTGGTGCTATCCAGTTTTTATTTCTCGCTGCGTGCACACGAAGACGCCCCCAATCCCACTTTTTTTCTTCACGCACCCCTCCTCCACCGCGCCTATGACGACCTCTTCCCCCCTCCCCCCTCGCCTCAGTCGTCTGCGACATTACACCTAACTCCATGCCAGTTTACAAAGCCCTCCTCCCACCAACACTTTACGAACAGAATGCACTCTACTTGTGTGTTTTTTTTTGTTCGTTTCACGTTTCCATTGTGGTCTCTCCTCCTCCCCTCAACGCAAAAACATTTTACCATTAATGGAATTCGGGTTTCGTTATAAAATCCGAGAAACACAACGTCACGAACAGGAAACACGTCAACACTACAGAAATCGCACCATTCGCTTTAAATTTTGACAACGTATTACTAGGTAAGAACTAAAAAAAAAGAATGCATCGTTAAAACAGTCTCGTTTCTTCACAAATTTTGAAAGAAGTAACATTTCGAGAGCAATTGCAGTTTCACGACGACACCAACGCCGCCACCAGCAAAACCATGAACTAACTATTTCGAATTATGGGTGTTCACACTACCTTCTCCAATACAAACTGAAATCGATCGCGTCAACTTTATCAGAAATTTCAGTTTAATGGAGCGTCAAATAATATGAAGGTGTGCCCAAGGGTCCGCATCAGAATGACCACCAAAAATTCCCGTATATATATATATCTTTGGAAATTTCTAATCAATGACATCTTTAAAAATATAGGATGGAGGAGAAACTATGACTCAACAACGTCTGAACGCTTCCAGTTCATCTTAGTCTCAGAACCTTTAGGCATTTTGTCAATTAGTTCTATCAAACACCTGCAGAACGACTGGAGGCCAAGCAACGCACCCATCTGACTAGGCCAACAACACATCATACGCAAAAGGCGTTCACACACACACAAACAATTCCCGATTATAATCCTCCTCCTCCCCTGTCGACGTAGCTTGTTATTGGCGATTTATTTTTTTGTAATTTATTATAAATGGATTTCTGGAAAAAGGATTTCACTAGTCGCCG
>JAQGBY010000163.1:0-58835 GCA_034698785.1 Mycogona germanica | reverse complement strand
ACACTTTGAACTTCAGGTACCCCCATAAGAAGAAATTGCAGGGGGTGGTCGCACAACAGTCATTATTACGAAAAAACGCCTCCACGGCGAACGAACGATGTTGAACGCTCTAACGGGTTATGCTAACTAACGGGTCCCACCTTAGGCTACAGAATGAGGGATTCAACGACCTTCCCCCACCTACCCACCCACCCCAAACCACGCCTTTTGCAAATGTGCTCATTTGGTCTCCGCCACCCTGTATTCACTAATTTCGAATTTAATTTAAACTGGTTCAAATGAAAGATGGCTGTCTCAGCACGAACACTTGGAGAAATTGAACATGCAGGCTGCTCTCCACGCCACATCGATGCAGGACGAATACGTGAAGGAATATTTCATCTTGTACGACAAAGTAAGGATTTTTATCACGTTCACATTCCATATATCAAATTATCCAATCCACAAAAACAAATCCGTGAACTCTGTCTTGAATCCAGGTGTCCGTTCTGGCGCATAATCTAATCACGCTTGAGTGCTGGGAGAAGAATGTGTTTCCAATCTTAATACGAGACATGAGCAATGTCGAGGCCAGTTTTCCGCTCTACATGGCGGTAGGTACATTTATTTCTATGGCGATGAAATTGTTGGAATTTCTAGGGAATTGGTCTCTTCAGTAGTTCAAATAATTAATTTGGTGTCTGTTAATTTTTAGCTCCACCACCAGTTAACACTGACAGGACTTCTGGAGATCTTGTCGTTCCATTCGGAGGCTTGTCTCAGCGCGGAGGACGTGCTTCCGGATATTGTCGACTTTTGCCACAGACAGATCATTCGTCTCTTCGAAAGGTAAGCAAGAATTCAAAGCAGTGACACCATTTTGAAGGCATAACAAAATTATGAATCATGACATGCTTTATTAACAATGAAAATCATGACGAGTGTTGCAATCGTAACAGCAAAGAGACGAACAGCGCTGTATTTCTTCGCGCCTTCGTGGAGAGACGTGAGGCTGACCGTCGACTGGGCATCATGTCCGGCGAACAAGAGATGAAGATGACCAGCAAGAAGATTCAGTTCCAAGTCGGCTTCAAGGCCGTCTCCATTCTCTGTTTTATCATTGAACACCTCACGGAGTAAGCGCACTTAGCTGTGAAAATCACTAACAAAACGACTTTATATCCAGAGTACAAATTCCCTTCCAATCCGAAGCAAAAACCCGAATAAAATTATTGATGATAATGTACGTGTTTTCAGGCTTCCGCTGAGCATCCGTGACCGTATTCTCAGCACCCACGACACCCCCATGGTGTTGGTACATCTGCTGGAAACCACGCCCTGGGAGTGTCAGTCTACCGAGAATGGGCAGATGTACAGGTATGACGGCACCGGTTGGCATCCGGCAACAGCGTCCGGACAAACGAAACTGGACAAGACCGAGGCGCAGGTAAACTTTACGCACTAACTGACCAACCTATTTCTTCAATTTCCTATTTCTACGAGAGCGTGAACAAAATTCAACTGATTCAGAATTTATAAATAAACTTCGGTCAAGGTTTGGATTGCCTTGATGCGAATCATCACTGACCCGGACAATTTGCGAAAATACGACATCAACGATTTCAGAAAGGCGAGATTAATTAAGGTAGGAAAATGATTCACTCAACCGGAATTCGCCTTCTAAATATGCTTCCGAGAAATTTCACCGAGAATTTGCTTTGTTTTTTATTTCCACTAGATTCGTCCCAGACTGAATGTCGTTCTGGAACAACTGCCCTGTCTCAGCCACTTTAGGCGAACCCTGGAAGAACTGACTCTGTTCCAGCCACCGCCGACTAAAAAAGACCTCATCATGGAGCAAGTAAATTGACTTATCTAATGACGTCACACAATCTTGACAGAACGATCTCAGAATTTCCATTTTTATTAAAGTGTGAAAAACCAAAATTCGAATACGAACGTTAAAAGTTTCTCAATTCTGTTCGAATAAAAATATCTTTGACGTCATTTTCAGATTCCAGTTATTTGGGAAGCAATAAATGAGAAGTGGCAAGGAAAGTGGCAATCAATTGCTAAGAACCAGGCGGAGAATGCGTTCAACGGGACAGCGGAAGTGGTCCAGGAGCAGGCAAGACTGTAAGCAACAACGCACTGTCTACTTAAAATGAGGCGGAGTCCACTTCCATTCTCATCTGGTGATCGACTCATTATAGGTTGAGTGAGCTGTACAATATGGACAATCTGTCTGAATTCGTGAATGACCAACCCAAGTGCGCCAACTGTGGCCAGAAGGGAATCAAAAGATGCGGAAAGTGTGTCGCAGAGTGGTATTGCGGCAGGTTAGTAAAATTTGCACACATTGCGACTCAACTTGAGGAGAGATTTGCAGAGGACTCAAAAATTGGAGAAACAATAAATTATTTCACTTAATTGCGCAGACAAAATGCCATTATTGTAGTGAGCAACGTTCCGATGCCACTTAAAACTGTGCAAAGGTGGAATAAATGCAATTTAATATTTAAAAACAATCCTCTTTTTTTTTTTGATACTTTGATTTAGGGATTGTCAAGTAGACCATTGGCCCACACACAAGACTCACTGCTTGGACGCGGAAGTTACGGTCAAAACGACGTTGAAGGACGAGACAGTAGAATAGACGCGACTAATATTCTTATCGAGCATTATTACAGTAGCAAACGGAACTTGAAAATTAAAGAAGTCATCCGGCTATAATGATGGCGACGTTTCAACAATTTGTTTTCTTGTTCAAATATTGTTTGTAAATTACAAGAGATTACTTGAAAATTTAGACATTCCTATCTGAGTAGCTCGTTAATTTAATTAAAAATTCGTTTATTATCATTGAAAGTGTTGGTAATAATGTTATTTTCTTTGCGCAAACAAGGTTTCGTGAGTGCTTTGTTCAATGGTGAATGACAGATCATGATAATCCAGGTGTGTTACATTTAATAAGCCAGTTGATTGTAATTACAATTTACAGGTTGACAAACATTAGAGGGGATAAATCGTAGCTGCAAAAAACTCAAAACATCAATAAAATAAAATGAACAAAATAATAAAACTTGATATTTACATTTATTTATCGGTTGTAGTGACTAAAAGCAAGGAGACCAGTTAACTGATTCACTTTCATTCTGCTCCATACCCGACAACAGAGATGAACGGGTCAAACCCCAAAACTTTTCCGGTTTCAACTTCTTGTCCACGGCGTGAAACTTCCAGCCCATGTGCTTGGAGCAGGAGTGACACTCGGCAATAGTCCACGAGTAACTGGGAAAAGACGAGAACATTGGTTACTGCTTGAGCACACTATTTTAATCAATATATTTTGGGTTGAGTCCAGTTTTGAATCCCTATTTTATTTTAATTATAATGAACTCCATAATCTACATCAATATTTAAATAAAATACAATCTAAAAATTATAACTAAATGACGTGTACTACCAATCTTGTCAAAATTGAACATACTGTACATATTCGCTTATAAAGAAGAACCACAGACTCATTTGAAAAAGAAACAGTGCGCTTTGAAAGTGGCAAAGCCCGAGAATATAGAAAAATGACTGGTGGCGATGTCCTTACCCCGGAAACCAGCTGTGCTCCACCGAGCGACGTCCGACCAGATGTAGACCGGCTGCGTGGTGCACGGTGAGTGTGTCGTGCACGTAGCCATGAGGGTTAACGTAGGTTCCTTGCGGACCCTTTAACGACATACTAAACACATCCTTCTTTTCGGCGATCTGCTCGTTGCACTGGCGACACCGCAACAGGTTGCACTAGGAGGTGAGAAGAGAAGCGGACAGATAAATTCAACCGCAAAAATCGCAAGAAAATATCATGCCAAATCGCCAGGGTCAGAAATCGCGAACACACGCTCACCCGTTTGAGTATGCTAAGTTCGGCTCGTAGTCGCTGAATGGCGCTGTTGAGTTTGAGAAGACCGATCTTAAGGCCATCATCGATGGGGATGTTGCTAGCCACCCAGTAGGAGAAATCCACCGGATCCTTGGGACTGGTGTCCAGGTGCGAGTAACTCAACCAGCTCTGGATCTCGGTACGGATTTTCTGCATCAGGAGAACCTAGCGTAGGAACGAAACACAGTTATCAAACAATTGCAATCGAACCATGCTTAACAAACTCTTGTCAAAACAAATTACAGATAAATTATCAATTATTTGATCTGCAAGCCTACATGAATTTAAAATAACGCTCCGTTCTGAACATAAACAAAAAAATATAAATCACACTCACGCAGTTGTACTGGTCGTAAACAAAGAGCGGCCACTGGGTCATGTTGGCGCAAGCATTAAGTCGGTTGCGCTGAAACAAGCGAATTTAAATTATAATAAGTTAGACAATGTTTCGACCACCTAGTAATTTCTGTATTGAAAAACTCGAGGAAAACACGGATCAAAATTAGTCTCATATACCCTTTTCTTCTGAGCTTGTTGGTGGTGATCCTTGGAGGTGCAAGGTGAGGCCCGGCTGGCCCCTCGCGAGGTCTTTGGTGGGTTGGTGTCCAGCGTTCGAATGCTGCCCAGTCTCTGCAGGCTCGGAAGTAAAACTCCCTCTAGGCAGTCGTTAAGCATCACCTCGCGCAGAACTGATACGTCGGCAATCAGATTGCTGCACGGGATGAGAAAAACACAAAAATCAAGACATAAAAAGTGGCTCAATCGAACATATTTTATTTAGACTGTCGCATGGCATGCTTTCACATTAGAAATAGCGGTCGGCGAATGGTGACTCACGCGTCGCACTGCCGCCTGCACACTTCCACACGAAATCTCTGTCTTCCCTCGGCCAGCACGCGTAGCAAAGTGAAACCTAGCTGTTCGTCGTCGTCTTGTTTGAACGAGCGAATCTCAACCGTGGTGTTGATGGTGCCCACCTTCGGCAGGTTGGTGGCATTGTCCAGTTGGCTGGATTGGGAAATAGACAGACGAAACTCAAAGTTTAATCATAAGTTCAAACGGATTACAATCCTCACATCAATTGAATTGCAGTAAGTCATTTAAATTGATGGCGGGCAATACATGCACCTCTCGTTGATGAGCCCGAAGGTGTGATCCTTATCCATGCTGTACTGAATCATGCGAACGGTTGGTCGATGGAAGATCTGTAGTGGCAAGGTCTGGCCCGGCATCAGCACGACATTGGGCAGCACCAGGAGCGGCAGGCGGAGTCGCAGTCCGTCCTCCAGAATGGTTCGGCCATTCACCTCCTCCAAATCAGTTCCCAGGTACTGTGCAGATATAAGCAACAGTTATACATTATTGGGGAATGCGCAACGAGACTGGTCGACAGTGACACTAGGATGATAACTTACCGAATGCTGGGCAGGTAGGGAACGATCGTAGGAAACGGCGTTGGTGTTTTGACGGAGCTGGTTGTTGTCGCCATTTTCGTCGCTGGTTCGTGAGTCGCCGTCACTCTCCAGGTCGTAGCCGGACAGGTCATCTGGAATTTGAGAAACACTAAACGTTGGAAACTCGCAAAAAGTGGCATTCGGCCCTTTGGTCAGAAACGCACATTTGGTAAATTTCTCAACGTCACACACATGCGAGTACATGAAAAGTCTAGCAGATTGTCAACATGGATGTAGGTCAAGGGGTTTTGAGTGTTTTGCAACAAACGACGTGTTTTTATCTTACCGCTGTCTTCGGATGAGTCGTTGCCACCCAGACCGAGCAGAGGTAACAGCAATTCGTCAGCCATTTCCGAACAAGTATTTGGTGGCGCAAAGGGCTAAGCCGGGGCCCTTTGCACAAATTTGCGTCTCGGGAGATCAAGGCTTGAAGCACGACGTATTATATGACACAACCTCCCGAAGCACGATCATGACGCATCGCGTTATATTTTATGAGACACACTCTTAGCGCGAGTGAAACTGAATGAACGCAATTTACAAAAAATGCAATTGTTTCCTAAATTTTCCACATTCGTCCATATCCCACGAATCTAATGCGAGCGCCCATCTTGGAAATTGAGGAAAATTCAGTTACACTGAGCAATCACATCTGGATTTTGATAAATTGTGTTACATTTCAGGCATATTAGCCGCGTTCGTCAATAGCCGAATCCAACCATTAGGTTACTGAGTATCAACGCACCCAGTCATTTTCCTATATCAGTTTATCATGTGTGAAGAAATGATTTTGGGTATCAGATACCAAAAATTAATGTACTTAGTCCCCCTTCTAAATTCAATATCAATTCAATTTATCGTGTATCTATATAACTGCTTAGAAAAATCAATAAACATTTTAATTTTGTGCTAGAAAATATTTTTGGATTGAATTTACTATGGTAAGGGAGTCATATTATTATGTAACGATGACTTTGCCAAATAATATGGCGATATACAGTCAGAGGAAAACGATAGCATTGTCCAATTGTAACCAGCCAATCGCGTACCAACTCGTATGCCAGCTGGCGGAAGACTATTATGTTTCCAGCGCCTCCAGCGATAGTTTAAAGCATCACGTTCGCCGTTAGTGTCGCAGTGTGCGTTCGTTTCAAAATTTCATTTTTAGAGTCAGTACTCGCGTGTGGTTTCGCATTTCATGTGCACAAAACCGGGCAGAAATATATATTTTCCAGTATAACTCGTGGCTATTCCATTCAACCAACACGTCAGTATTGTACATGTTAATTTGCCTGTTCTCGAAATAGCAGTTTGAAACAGCATTTCAGCGATATATTTTCATCGAACGAGCGATTAGTCATTAATACATTTGTAAGTATTTCATTTATTCTGTGATATGCGGATCGATGTTAATTGCGACCACCTTTTGGTCGTTTGTTTCGACTCAGACTTGAGTAGTCTAGATATAAATATTAACGCACCCCAGCTCTGATCCTGGTTTATAATTCAGTAAAGGAATGTGAGTGCCTAGGGCCGAAACCTTTGTAGGGGGGCATCTTTATTTTTAATTTAAATTCTAGTCGACCTATTAATATACGTTGGATTGGTAAGGATAACACCTTTTTGGTGTAGTTCTGAGGTTCGTGTGAGGTGTCAAATTAAATTGAAGGCGAGAACTCGAGAAATGCTGATGCAATTCTGGTTAGCCTGGGCTTTGGGTGTAATGTAATGTATGACTCATGTGGAGTGATTTAATTTGTAATTTAAAACTTGAGGTTGTAATTAATATAGGTTTTGTCTAGATGCTGTTGTTCCGGGTATTCCTCACTTTGGGAAACGGGGTGTTCAACTCTCGGTTGTCATTACTGAACTCTCAATAGTTAAATTGCTTGCGAAATTTCATAAAATAACAGACGCATCCCATGTGCGGTTGGCAATCAAATAAAACAAGTGTCAAAATATTTTTCAGGTGTGCAAGAAGTTATCTAGGCTTGCCTCATCCCCAACAAAATTTGTTCAATGCTAGGCGTCGCGATTTGTTGGCGAACTGACCTAAAAAAGAAGGTGACCTAGATTCTTTCAAGTGTTGAGCACCTTTAAAAGTCCATTGTTTGTTGGAGGAGGTAAAGATGTAGACGGGTTGCACGCCAGCGAAAGGCTGCATGGCCATTAAATATTTTATGTCTCCAGGAAATCTGAATTTAAAAAACAATTTAAGAAATAAAATAGAAAAAGTTTATTTTCTTAACAAATTAAAGCGTAGCGTCTTTAAAGCGATAACTCATTTTTGCTTGTGCTTTATTGGAAATTTGGATGTTTTTATAGTTGGTGATAAAAAATTTTTGCGAGAAATGTAGCATTTAGATTCAATAATTTTCATTAGCTTACCTGTGCCGTTTATCTATTTTTTTTTATCTTAACGGTTGACAACCGCTGTATGCATATCAAAAATGCGCAACAACTATTTTGTGATATTCGTTCCTGAACAGACTCAGTCTTTTGATAATTTATCTCGCGGACAATAAGTATTTTCAATGAGCCTTTCAATTGTATTTCAAAATATTAAAATTAATCTTGGAACTTCTTTTTTTCCAGTGTCACAATGCTTACGAAATATCTTATTCTGTCGCTGGTTTGCGGAGTTGCCGTTCACTTTGACCTGGTGCTGGCCAAGGACAAGGACTACTATGAGTTGTTGGGAGTAACTCGCGAAGCCACCGAAAAGCAAATCAAACGTGCCTTTCACAAGATGGCCGCCAAGTATCATCCGGACAAAAATAAGGAGGAAGGCGCCGAAGAGAAATTCCGACAGGTGGCTCAAGGTAATTTTATCACGGGCCCACCTGTTTTAACTTTTATTTTATTTGGAGGCTTTTAGTTTAACGACCCACCAAAGCAGTCCAGTTGGTTGGGACGACTTGACTTGCGGTGTCCCGGTCCTGGGTTCAGTAACCACCGTATTTTATAATTTCTAAAAATAAAAAATAAATTCCGACTTTGATGATCGCTGGAAATTTTTTATACAACGATATGACCAAAATAATTCATTCAATTTCAATACATTTTGAATTTAAACTCGCCTACTGCCTATACAGGAAGATAAACTTAAATTTAATGTTTCTTACACCAACAGTAATGAGACATCTTAATTCTTAAGAAGTACAAATATTCAGAGGGAATTTCTTCCCTTAGTTACCTTATAGGTATGTAATTTGAGTAATCGTTTAAAATAAAATGGTTGTTCTTGAATTTATTAATTATTCGTTGCGTCCATTACAGCTTACGAGATTCTCTCTGACCAAGATAAGCGGAAGCAGTACGACCAGTTCGGTGAATCCGCTTTCAACGGACACCAACGACAAGGTGGCGGCGGAGGATCTCATTTCACGCACTTCAATTACGACGATATTCTCAGACATTTTCACTTTGACGGAGAACCATTCGGACGTGGAGGCGGCGGTGGTGGCCATCAGAACTCATTCCAGTTCTCTTTCGGAGGAGGAGGTGAGATTGGGGACAAAAGGGAAAACATTAATATACTAAAGCACTGTGTAATGTACGCTGTGTACTAGAAAAATTGAATCTTTTTAAATTTGCCATTAAAATTGAAAAACGTTAATCGAATCGAAAGAAATTTCGCAAACTTATCGCACACAATACATCAATATATTCTTTTTTGAATTGCCATGGTGTACGTGCGCGTATGTGACGTCATCGTTTTGCTTTGCGATTCTAAAAATGGCGTTCAGTGACGAGGACGTATATGCTTTTTACGTAAAAACATGGCGGTGCAATCCTCGTCACTGAACGCCATTTTTAGAATCGCCAACTGTGTGCCAATATGTGTGCGAAATTTCATTCGATTCGATTACCGTTTTCCAATTTTAATTGTAAATTTTAAAAGACTCCATTTTTTTAGTACACACTCCAGAAACATCGCTTCACATTTTTCAGTGTTAAACTAAAAAAAATTACCCGGATAAAATGTCAACGTAGTAACTGGAGAAATTAGAGAAAACTAGAAGCAAAATTGTCAATAGCAAAATAAAATTGCGAATTGAAAATCATATTTTTTAAATTTAGTTGACAAACAAATTTCAACAGAGCATTGATGCATAATGAAGCATTTTTTAGCTTTCTGATATCTGATATAATATAAACATGAAACGAGAGGAAATTTTTTAAAATAAAATTTGTTAGTCGTCACTCTTATATATTTCAATATGATCTTATACAATACATATCTAATGCCAATTTTATCTCTTTGCGCAGACAGCGACGGCGAAGCCTTCAACGACGGTTTCTGGGAAGAGGACGACATGTTCGGCGACTTTGGTTTCGGTAATTTCGACTCGTTCGGCAGCGGCGACTCTTTCTTCGGCACCCACTTTGGTGGCGGCGGAGGTGGCGAGGGCCACCACCACCGCCAGCAGCGATCCACACATCAACAGCACCAGCAACACCACCACCAGGCGTCGCACCAGCACACGCACGTCAATGGAGGAGGCCGGAATCAACACGTGCACCACGAGTCTCGATCGAGCTCCTCTGGTGGTCGGACTTGCAAGACTGTGACGCAGCGGGTGGGCAACATGGTCACCACCTATACCCAATGTTCCTAGACTGTCCAGACACTTGCGGCTCAAGGACAAGTCGCGATCCACTCGCTGTTCCTAGAGAGAAACGGGAGTGAAATTAAAACTTTCTGTGATATGGACAGTTGCTACGGGAAGTTACGGGAACGAGCGACAGACTAAACCTCTTTTGATACTCTAAGAGACAATACGAAGAAAGATGGGTATGCCCAGAAATAATGGAGTCTTGAGAAAGATGACACTGGTGAGAGAAAAAGCAATCTTCTTCGAGGGGGGCAAACTTTCTTCTCGTTAATTCAGTTTTGAGTGAAAGTCGCATTTCTGCGGTTTTGCAACTGTGAGAGCAGTAAATCTTGGGAGTTCATTGTGAACGATCAGAATTTTTTGCACATGTATTATGGTGCATGATTAGAAGTTCTAACAACACACTCTCGCTCTCCAGAAACATGTTTTTGCAATAACTGTTCGTTCACATTTTCACCCAGTATAGTAACACTTGCGTTGGATATTTTGCTTTAATCTGAATTTGATTTGTAAATTCAACTCCTGAAGCCTGGCTAAGTTTTTATTTTCCTATGGGAGTCCGAGATTTGTAATTTATCGAAATGAAAGACATTTTTTTGATCGCATATTGTTTTTAAATTAGAAGAAGATTCTGAGTCGCATTTTATTGTATGATGTATATGAAAATGTATTGTTTTAAGGTCTTAATTATTTATTGCATCCCCTACGTTTTTTTAGTACTTTAACAAAATTGAGTTTTTATTTGTTCTAAAGGAAGTAATCATTGAGAAATTTGATGAGCACAACTAGAATAATTTAATTCGAATATTCCCACAACTAGGGAGCAAATACTTTTTTTTAAATTCACTGTAGCGTAATATCACTACAGGATTTCCTATATCCCTCGATGGGCTATGATTTTCGAATTCAACTTAATATTCAAACTTTGACTTCCCCGAACAATTAAATTAAACTGAATTCATGCAGGCGTGAAGAAATAAACGAAAATCAGTCTATACTTGAAATCTGACTATGATTAATTGTACATAGTGTAAACAGTATTGCTCAGTATGTATATATGAATAAAAGTGATTGTTGACAAAAAAATGTTTGCGACATCTACAGGAACTTTATAATTTGTTACTGTTTTTGGCATAAATAGTTTAGCCCAAATAAAAAACAATTTCCCTTCTAAAATTAGTGAGACTATTTATTTTGAATTTCGCGGTAATTCCACGTGACGTCATGCGCATAAATGCCGCTGTGGAACCGTTCTAGATGCACCATGATCGTCTCTACTCAACCTTTGAAATTACACCATGCATTTCGAGTTTTGAAAGTTGATGTGTGCGTTAGTCGCGCGCTCTTGTTCCTTGTTTCCGGATTATTGTTGGGGGTTCCAGCACGATTTCGGTCGGATACGATTGTGGAGTGAAACCAGCCCTCCCGTATCTACACTGGACAACCATGCGAAGTTCAGAAGCAATGTGAAAGTTATCGCGAAAACAGATTTCCGGAGCTCCCCCACCAGTCATGGCGACGCCGCCGCTGTGACAGACGTGAAAATTGCGCGCTCGCACCGCCTGACTATCACCACCCGAACGTCCGTCATTCCAGCAAGCATTCGCTACAATCACTGGCTGAACGACGGTCCCCTAGATCGTAGCGCCACCTAGCGGACTTTCATATTCTTTCCAGCAACGTTTAAGCTAGTCTCAAGTTTGCTCGATTCACTCGCGATTGGGTCGTTTCAGCATATCGGCACCGGCCAACTACCCCCCACCCCCCCCTGCCCCGATCTTTTTTTAATATTGTACTCCCCCGAACATCGCGTTTCTCCAATTTCTGGGAATTTTCTACCGGATAAATTCGTGACCTAAGAGTTCCGAGTTCACTCGACGACGACTGTGGATTTGGATTATCAGCCGATGGATTAGAAAACCGCGTCAATCGGGTGTGGTGCAACAAGTGGAGCGCTCTATAGACACACGTTGAATCGAAAGTTGTGCGCCAGGAGAAGGAAAATTATCCGGCAGCCGGATTACGGGAGACGGAAAAACGGTCGGCCGGTTTAGGGCGAACGATGGGTTGCGCAGTCAGCTCGTCGGCTGATAAGGAGGCGGCCGAACGATCCAAGAAGATCGACAAGGATCTGAGGGCCGATGGCGAGAAGGCAGCTAGGGAGGTCAAACTTTTGCTCCTGGGTGAGTAGGAGGTGGACTTTTGGGTGTGGCCTCAAGGGGGTGGGCGGTGTCCCGAGGACGTTGAGGGGGAGGGGGGACGTCGTTCAGGGGTGACCGCATGTCGGAAATTACGGGATATCGGTGGCCGGACGCACAAACCAACGATAGAGTAATTCACGAAGAGCATGTCCACGGGTGAAGAAATTACTCGTTGGTACAGTAATTGTTCGCAGGAAGGGCGCATGACCCTTGAAAACCACAAGGCGATTGTTGGCAAACATGCAGTTTGGACCCGAGATACGATACGTGTTTGGGTCGAGCCTCGCGAATTTTTATGTACAGTACTTACAGGTTTTGAATGCACAGTACTGTTCGAACCCAATCTTAATTTTGTTTGGCTCATGTGCTTTGACTTCGATTTATTTTGCCTTTTTTAGTTACTGTACTATTTTGCTTTGTTCGCGGCTGGTTATTTTCGACCTGCAGCTGAGAACTTCCAGCGCAACACCGATTATTGAAATGGTTCAACGAAGAGCTGCGAGACTTTTTAGCTGTAGATTTGGAAGTAGTGACAGTGTCTTGGACATGCTGTCAAAAGTGGGTTGGGAGACACTGGAACTGGGTAGTAGGGAGATCAGTTTAAGGTTGCTGCTCAGAATTCTGAAGGGGGATTGTAATGAGGATATCGGGGACTGTGGATGTGCCCAGCTCCTAATAGAAGTAGAAGAAGGGGTCACACTAGAATAGTGAACGAGCTTCAATGTACATCCGCGTCATATTTTAACTCCTATTTCCCAAGAGTGTGTAGACAGTGGAATGGTCTGACAGAGCCTCAAATCCAGAACCTTTAAAAATAAATCCATTTCTGTCCCCAAATCTGGGATCTAGATTGGGAAATATCGCAGGCATCAGTGGTATCACGTGATTGGCGCACGTGAGAGCAACAGCACCATTTTGGTCAAGTAGTGGAGAGACGCCATAGTGGAATTTATCCTTTTAATGACAATGTTTAAAACTTCAACGTCTGATATCTCGAAAAATACGCAACATCTAGACCTCAAATAACTTGCACTCAACTCCAAATTTAAGTAACTATCTACAGCTGAACTTTGATTAAATTTCATTAAACCGTTCGTAATGAAACGCCGGGATAGACAGCTTCAAAATGACCATTCAGGATTATAATAAAGATCTGCTTCTTGACCAACTTCTGTTGCCACTACCACTGTAGAACATGTTATTATTTTCTTCTAGTCTGCGGACATGTTTGCTGTTTTTCGCCCTTGGGGGGTGCACAATAATTTTTTTGTTTATTTGCATCGAGCAGTCTCTTGCTGGTGATTGTAACCTACATCGTCGACGCCTTAATACTTCTTTGCTCTATAAAGTTTCACTTCAACGCCTATCAAGATTTCTGAAATTCTTATTTCGGAGTCACGAGTCATCCCCGAGTATCTAAACTGAGGGGTTTCTCCTGAATCGTTTCAATAGCTCAAAAATCGTTTACCAAAATGGTTGAGCGTATTTAGGACGTTATCCATTTTGTGAAATTCGTGCCTCCGTGGACTCTTTATTTTTTTGTTGCTAATTTGGCAGATCAGGTCACATGGAGTAAAATTATTTTAATAAGTTGATCCGCTGTTGCAAAACTGCGCATGTTTCCAAAGGCAACCGGTCACGCACGACTCGGAACACCCCAAATCTACGCTGACCCCATTTTGTGCCACAGTGACACGGGACTGAGGAATGAGCCGTTAGAGTTGTAAAGCCTGATTACTAGAAATGTGTCAACGTCCTGAGCAAATCCGCGCTTTTCGACCCCGCACCTCACCCTCCGTCCGAGAATATTAGTTCACCGATTACGAATGAATGGTCAGAGTTGTCGATCCAGTTTTTCCCGTTCAGCGAACGGGCTCGTTCTCGTTGCTCGAGCGGTTTTTCGTGGAAAATTTGTCAACTTGCGGAAATGACACAACGCTCGATTGAAAAGCGCCGCAAGTGGTTTTTTGTTTTGACGACAAAATAGTTCCAAGTCTGGGCTTGTTTACAAATTCTTTTAGGGCGTTCGAGTAATTGCTGTTTTGGTTCATGGCACACGTACTGTCTTGGTCTTCTGTTTGGACACAGTTGATTGCCTCAAAAACCATTTGTTATCCTCGAAATCCTCTTGGATAACTGGGTCTCGATAGTTTTTGTCTCGACCCTGGTCCTGGTGCCAGGAGTTAGTTGGTCTCTTCCAAGTTGTTCAGTGAGAAATTAAAATTTCCGGCGATATCTTGAACTCTCGAGAGTTCTCACGAAAATGCCTGGAATCGTTTTTGTATTAGGGACTCAAGGGGTTTCTTTGAAATTTATATAATTCTTTAAAACAAAAATCTGTGATTCGAAAGATGACGAACGGCGCAACGTACTGTCATGACAGTTACACTGGATGTAGTGTCATCGCAACTTATTTCGGGTACTTTTGTTGTTGCGTTCATGAGTTATGAAATCAATTAAGTAAAATATCTCCGGAGTTTAAAAATTAATAGTCATGCAGTTTGAATCTTGTTTAAGATTCTTTTCTGAGATTCTGGTCTCGGAACTCCAGTTCAGGTGGATGGAGTTTTGTACAGGGTGTCCCAAAGATCTCCATACATAGGACCATAATTTCTTAAATGTCCCGAACATTCCACTTGAACGGAGACTTATGAGACAAACATGTTCTTTAACACGTTCTAATCGCAATATGGGTGTCTGGGACGAAAGGAGAAATCTCACCCCTCCCCAAACATAGGATGATTATTTTTCTAAAGTAATGTGTAGCTTTCTCTCTGAACGATCCATTATTTTTTTAATTGAAAATTTGCATAAATTAGAACATTTATGTGATTTCTGCGAGTGTTTATTTGCGCCAAAAGGGTATATAGTACAAAATGTTTAAGAATACTTATAGAAAATGATAGAAAAATTGCGCTTCAAAATTTTAAAACTTACTATTTTTTATATAAATTATATGTTCTTAAATTTTGGAACAGGCGTTTCATAAATGATTGAGAAATTATAACAGACTGATGAGCAAAATTTCCGCGCAATGGAATTTTTTGAAACCCAACTGTAAATATCTTACAATTTCTTTGTAAAATGGCTTAAGTGTTTATTTGATGCACAAAAATTGTTGACAAATAAAAATAAATTAAACAAATAGAACGTAATTGCACGCAGAGCACAAATGTAAAAATTGACTTATAATCTAAACAATATTTGTATAAAATAAATAGTGAATGGCAATTATTGAAACCTGGGTAGAGTTTCCCGACGAATCTTATTTAAAAAAAAATTCAAATCTAGTGATTATAGAATACAAAAAATAATAACTATTTTCCTGGATAATTTTCCAGAAGTGAAGGAGTTCCGCAAAATAATTTAGGGGTTTCAACCCAACTTATAGGTGAATATATCCCTGTATTGTACATGTACTGAAATTTCGCACTGTGAATGCAAATTTCTAGGTCCGGTCTCATTCTGGAACAGTGTACGTGTGTCGGCAGATGGGGAATTTTCGAGCCCTCCCCCCACAAAGAACAACTTTGTTTCCTCTTTTCCTAACACACTCCAACAAACTTTTCGCCTCTCTACAAACACACAACAGACTCGCTATCGAAGATCCACCCGGAATCTCTCTGCCGTACATGTACCCAAAAAAAAAAGCGAGAGACGTTAATTTTTTCGCTCTCTTTTTCTCGGGTGTTTGCTCTCCGCCACTTCTTCTCTAGCTAGAGAGACACGAGCCGAGCCCGGTGGCAAAAGAAAACTTTTAACTCTCTCGAGATTGCTTATTAATGGCGGCTGTCTAAATATAGCCAATCGGGGGGCGCGAAAAAATGTCTGCATCGCGTCAGTCACTACCTTCCTGTGTTGGCGTTGGCAAATTATTTACCGACCCCGCCGCTGTTACTGCTGATGATGAGGAGAGGAGGCGGAGGTGGAAGAAATGTGTGAAGTCGAGTCTGTGCCCTGTGGAGACTGGCCAATGTAGGAGGAGATGGGAGATGAACTCGGGGCTACGAAAATACCGTTTAAAAAATAAAGTGATCGCGTGAAGCTTAATTGGTTTCAGTGTAGACAGGCGTCTTCAATTTCCTTCTCCAGCTTGGTGGTCTTTGAGGCGAGCTTTTAGAAACAAACTTTCAAGTGTTGCATTTTTTTTTGACATCACGGTTTCAATAGTTAAAATTGTCTTTTTAAAACTGGTCGCAGAGAGGAAGCTCGGTAGACACTAGTTTGATTGAATAGGGCTCGAAACTCGTCCTTAACGTTTTTGGTATTGTTTTTAATTTCAGGGGCTGGTGAATCGGGAAAAAGCACCATTGTCAAACAGATGAAGTGAGTACATGTACTTAAATACGGATTATCTGCCACACAGCATAGTTGGGGAAAATTGACAATCTATCGTTACTGTTTTTGGCGTTGTTGTTTTAACTGCAATTTTCTGTTTGAAGAATCATCCACGAGACCGGTTACTCGTCGGAGGAATGCGAACAGTATCGACCGGTTGTCTACAGCAACACTATCCAGAGTCTCATGGCCATCATACGAGCCATGGGACAACTGAGAGTCGATTTTGGCGAGACCAAACGCACGGTGAGCACGGCTCCTTCTCGATCAGCCAAAACTCTAATACAGTTCAACATCCGGTTTGGGTCTTGTAAATACATCATTTAAGAGGAAACTAGAGAAATAGCCCGCTCCGCTCGGTTGTCTTCGTCATGGCAGAGAAAATATTTTAAAACTGCGTCATAGCAATGGCGCTTCAACACGTGATTTTAAAGAAAATTTGGATTCCCAAACGTTTGACAATTTTATTTCTGAAATAGTACTCATAGGAATTTGATTAATTGAATAATAATTAGAAATTGGTGATCTAGTGTGGAAAATGCCGCTGGCATCACTGGTGTGCATCTTAAATAATAAATTTATTTTTGAGAAGTACAGCGATTTGATTTGCGAGTAGTGCGGTCCGTAACAGAACGAAAAGCATTGTAAAGCGCAACATCTCGAGTTGCGAACTCAAGTCGTCTGTTTGATGACCATCACTATTTTTCTTGTTTAAAAAAAATAGTTGCGAGGTTAGAGGACATGGTTTCGAACTTTTTGTTTTGACTCGACCATGATTTTTTGTTTCCATCCACCTCCCCATCTCTGATGCCCGATGTACAGGAAGACGCCAGACAGTTCTTTATGCTCGCGAGTGCCGCCGACGAAGGCGAACTAACGGCCGAGCTGGCCACCATCATGGAGAGGCTATGGACGGACCAAGGTGTCCAGCACTGTTTCTCGCGATCCAGGGAATACCAACTCAACGATTCCGCTTCCTAGTAAGTCTGCTGTACCAAAACAATGGCTCAACTGTACTGCAAAAAGAATACATGTCTATGTGTATATAATTACTTAGAATTTATTTTTTAAATTAAATAATTAAAGTTTTTATTTTGTCACACGACACGAGATCACTTTTCTTCAAATTGTCAATTGAAGAATATGTGAGTTCGCTGTATTATCGAGTCGTATTCGTTTCTTGTGTGGTTCGTTAGTGAAGCGGTGTAATGATTCCTGTAATTTGTTCTAAACTTGAGATTTTTGAATCCCATTTCCGGCCGACAGTTACCTAAGCGCGTTGGACAGGATATCAATGCCCGGCTACATTCCCACTCAGCAGGACGTGCTGCGGACTCGAGTCAAAACCACCGGAATCGTAGAGACTCACTTTGCCTTCAAGGGTCTACATTTCAAGTGAGTCGTTTCTCCACACCCTGGGACTGATTAAATGCCAATGGGGAATTTAAAATTAATTGGGAGCTGGAGAGAATTTCATTTCTGCTAATACCCTAAAAAGCTTTTATCAATTATTTATTCAGTAAGTGTAAAAGTACTAGTTTCCACCAGCCAAGTAGCTCTTGCGCTTGCGAACATTAAAATATATCCCGGAAGTGTCGTCCTTCAAATACTTTGTCCAGTATTTGAATATGACAACGACAAAAAATGAACGCGAATTTCCTGGCCAGCGTAATCATGACAACGATCTTGACAACGACAGTTGTTGTTTGGTTGACAGCCTGATTTGTATCAGATATGAATTTGGGCATCTCTGTCTGCCTTACCTACACCTTTGAAATTGTAATTGGCAGAGGTCATTGTTTTTTATTTGTATATATTTGTTTTTCTTGTGCCGCGAGTTAAGTCGCTGGATGCGTTCACAATAGCAGCCATTCTTGTTGCTTAGAGCAGCAGCGGCAAGTCGTTTCTGACGCGAATAAAATTAAAGGAAGCCAAACAAAAGAGTGGCTGTTGTTGGCAACGACGGCTGAGACAATGTTTGGCGTCTCCAATGACGCACATCAATCGCCATAAACAGTAGACTCGAGTCTACTGCTCTCAATTAAGACTAAGGTGTTCGTGTCTGAGCAGAGATTTATCTTCCCATTTTATTGCCTCTCTTGTCCACGCTGTACCCTGCGACGTTTGGTCAGGTGACTTGTTGGCTAGTCTAGCAATTGTTTTGACCTCAATTAAATGGAGTCGGGTACTCGGAAGTCGGCCATTTGGCAGAGTGGCAAACTGTCCGAAATTTCAACTGGCACACATAACTTTTAAATTGGTTCTTTGGCGAAAGGATTTTAGTTAAAAGACAAGGTCTTGGGTTTGAGCCTGTGGCATGTCGCCCATTGGACATTTCCGGATGATTGTGGCAGAGGGCATTCAAGAGGAAACTAAGATCATTTGTCCAAAAGTAAAAAAGATTATGTTAAAATAAAGTGCACATATTAATTTAAAAAGTCGTACTTAGAAAGCATGAAAAAATCATTCAGTCGATGTCTAAAGCTACGGTTAAAACTTGTATGTCCACCTTGTATGAAAGTATCTTGTTTTTTTCGTTTCCGGTACAGAATGTTTGACGTGGGTGGACAGCGGAGCGAGCGAAAAAAGTGGATCCATTGTTTCGAGGGTGTGACGGCCATCATATTCTGTGTGGCGCTCAGCGGCTACGATCTGGTCTTAGCTGAAGACGAGGAAATGGTGAGTCACAACAACATCCACGTTTATAGTTTTCTTCCGTTTCAACGGCATTTACTGGGAAGTGTCGAGCATTATTGTAAAGTAGTGTTCCGAAACATGGGCTGTTACAAAACACAATTTCGCTTAGTGCAAATGCCAAATCCACAATAAATTTTCGTCTTGTCTGGTTCAAAGTTTCACTAATTCTTTCTTAACTAGCGCAACAACAATTTGCTTTTAGAACATATTGTTTTTAATTGTCTTAATTATTATTTTTTAAAAATTCGGAATTTTTTTCTTCGGAATTTATCTGACATGAAAAATCATAAATGTTGGACCCAAATAAACATCGTTAACTTGACCAATTTTTAAATTGTTTTATGGAAGACCGGAAATTTTTCTCCACGATGATTATAAATATACCGATTATCAATAACAGTTTCATTTCGCCTGTTGCCTCATTCTCCTCTCAAAAAAAAAAATAAAAAAAATGTAGAACCGCATGGTGGAGAGCATGAAGCTGTTTGACTCGATCTGCAACAATAAGTGGTTCGTGGACACCTCCATCATTCTCTTTCTCAACAAGAAAGATCTGTTCCAAGAAAAGATTCTCCACTCGCCTCTCACCATTTGCTTTCCTGAATACAAAGGTATGTGACGAGTGCTCGTGATTTTTGAAAGGTCTTACGTTACTTATGAAACGATACTCGTTTTATGTATTGTTGGTTGGAATATGTTCTTCTCTGCGTGGTGACGCGGTATAATTTTTTTAAACTCTGTACTTACCAAACCACCACAGGTGCCAGTACCTACGAGGAGGCATCCGCCTACATTCAGCTGAAATTCGAGAGCCTGAACAAGCGGAAAGACCAGAAGGAGATCTATACTCACTTTACCTGCGCCACCGACACCAACAACATCCAGTTTGTGTTTGACGCTGTCACCGACGTCATCATCAAGAATAATCTCAAGGATTGCGGTCTCTTTTGAAGCACGCTTGACGAACTGCCCTGACGGGATTATATCTCTCTCCCATTCGTTCGTCTCTCCCATCCCCGTTCTGCCAAACAATGTCATCTGTCTGTCTCATTTTTCTATTCATTGTTGTCTTCATCTGCTGGAGTGTGTGAAATGGGTGCGTGTGTGGTTGGTGATCAACCCGCACAGTTAGGTACACAAACTCAAATTCTCAAAAAATGTGGCTAAATCCCCAAATCTAGAGTTAGATTCGAATCTGCGAAAAATAAGAGTTTTCAATGTGTTTGTACGAGATTTCTAGTGGTCCGTTCCCCCTTTATGTTGTGTGTGATTCAATTTGGGCGGACAAACGCCCCCACTCAACTATCGGTTTTTCAAAAGCGATGTGAAATTGATCTCGTTTTAAACAATTTCAATATATAGCTGCTTGCATTAAAAGAAAATTTCGTGGTGTATAAGTTAGTAGTTCTAAGATGTAACCAAAGGAATTTCATTACAATGGATTTGTACAAGAATCGCGAATAAGTTTGATTCGCCGCACGATTTGCATCTGATAATCGTTCCTGGATGGTCAAATAATTTTTTGGGTTACTCAGCCACGTTTGGTGGCTAAATTTGCAGTTTTATATGGACTTGTGAAAATAATGAAAAGCTCAAGTGAGGTGTTCGTCATTGACCATATTTATATTTCTGACACGCAATTATTGCAATCAACATTTCTCAATTGTACAATGAGCTTGCGCCACTCGACGAATACGAACAATATTGATGCAAAATTTTACTAAAATGTCATGCTATATCCAACTAATGTTCGCGCTCATCTTAATCGAAACTATTTCAATTTGCAATTTCAGACACTCTGTTGATCTGAAAATCGTGACAATCTTAGAACGTAGGTCATGGAGAAATGACAACCACATTAGTAGCGTTTTCGTCATATGCAGTGAAATCACATCTCTCATTAAGGGAGATCCGAATATTTTTTTAATAAGTAAAAAATGTCTCGTGACCGTTGGAAGATTAACAGTGTTTATCTCATGATTGATTCCCTCGAATTTAAATTTCGATTAATTTCAAACCAGTTTCTGTTTTTGTCCCCATCCAATTGTTGTACTAGTCTTAATTCTTTAACTTTGTAGTACTCGTGTGTTGTTTATGCATCTGTATTTTTTTGGTCTATTTGTTTGTGATTGCCGTTTATTTGTTGTATCTCCTTATTTTTTACCGGCACCTTTCATCGTGCGAAGTCTACACGAGTAGATCTGGATTATTGCGTCATTAGAAGAAAAATGTTTTTCATCGAGTACAACAACCGGGGTTCTCGCGCGCTTCCTCTTCATCCCCGAAAGTCTGCCCTAAAAATATCCAAAGTAATCGGAAAGGTATTATTGTGACACCTGTAAATTTTAATCGATTCTACAGGGGTTTTGAAATGATCGTCTATGTCATAGTGACTCGAGATCTGTACAGATTATTTTCACGTAAAATACTCTTAGTTTAAAAATGTGATAGCTATCGGAATCATTAGATCGAAACAAAGCCAGAATTTGGCGCAGCGATTGTCATTCACATCCAAATTTTCTGTGATATTCACATACAGACACGTTTATTATTCAATTTTTGATAACCACAACTGGTTTACATCCTATAGATTTAATAGTGAACTTGATTGTCTACATGACATTTGACGTCATTAATTTGGCGCAATTTTTATCGATTATTTCGGGATTGGGCATTTGAGCGATCATTATTTTTTTAAAAAAGGGGGTTCGGTTTTTGACTTGTGCCTGTAAATTTCTGTTTTGCGAAATCTGTGTTCTTCCAACTTGCAAATTTGGTGCCAAGATATTCATAAATAATATTTTGTAATTAAAACAAAAAACAATTTTCAATCCGTAGCGTCACCCTCTATACATAGATATATTGTCTATCGAGTAATTTTTAGAATCTATCCGCTTACACATATTTTTGTAACTATTTGCTCAGTGTACCGATTACATTGATTCGAAAGGGAACGACAATTTACTTATATACAACGGGCTTGACTCGATCACGACGATCTATTTATTCATTTTGCGAGTAACCAATTGTACAATGTTAAAATCTGTTGTCAATTATATTTGTAATTGGGTTTTTAAAATACCTGAACACTTTTGTGTATTTCTCGTGTTTCTATTTTGAAATTGGTAAAAGTGATGTTTTGAAATTTGGAATGGCGTTGAATTTTTATTTTTTGTATATTTATTTGAAAAATGTGCGAAACACCATGTAGTCAGTGATTACATTTTAATCATTGTTTTTGTCCGGAAATTGCATTTCCCGGGTTCAACGAGGTCATGAATCCGGATATCTTGAGAGTTATCAACACTTTTAAAATGGGGTCGCGTTCATCATTTTGTTACTTCCTTGCCAACGTTTTGCGAAAGTAATGCTCAAAGGGCGATCGCCGCGACTAGTGGTGCCATCTAGAGCGCGCAATTAGCGGTATTAAACATGAATTTGGCTTATCTAGATTTAGAGGGGCTGCGTTTATTCGGCCAGAGCCACTACTATTTTCTGCGAATCATCCTCAGCCAGCGTCTAACCCAAATATAACAATGTCATGGCGCGTCCAACCTCATTCCTTATCACTAGACAAACCGCTAGCGACGATTAGGAACTGCATGCAAATAAATGCAACACCTGCGTGGGAGAGAAGGTGGTTCGCTGCGAGTTCTTATTTTTGCTGTGAATCTCTTATACTTTTTCGTCCCACTTTTCCTTGTGCAATAATTGCAAAACCGGTGCGCAGTAATAACCTATTTATCCACAAAGAAACTCTCGCCGTCTCGTCTAAATCTGTTTAGAAAATCCAATAGCACTGTGATGTCGGCAATGTGGGTGACGTCATCGCCTGCCGCTTGACTCCTGGCCCACGTCACTGGAACCTGGATCGGGCCAAGAAAAAACTAAAGATTTTTGATAAATTGTTAGGTGATTCGCGAAAGGTCGTTCACAGCTGTCTCAATTGGCAAAGGACCTTCTGGAAAAAGCATCCCGCCCCCTCGAGCGTAGGTCCTGGTCCGTGACGACCAGTCTCTCGAGCTGTCAAGAAATGGTGAGTATTTATTTCGAATGATGTCGCGCGCCTTTGGTTCAATCAAAAATTGGCTCATCAGTGTGCTGGACAGTCAGTTTACACAATAACTAAGCTTGGTGGTTTTAAGTTCATGTCAAAAACACTACAATTGGAATGAGTTTCACTCTCCAATCTGAATGACATTTTTATGAAAATAAAACCAAAATGCGCATACTGTACATTTCACATGTACCCTAATGGTCCGCAACATGTTGCGCAGTTGTGTCCTATTGTCGAGAAATATATTCCTCAAAAAGCAATTTCACGAACTTCTTTTGGCGATTGTAAAAATCCATCAGCCACGGCTGATGGATATAAAATATAGAATATATTCAACCAAAAAGTTATTAGCCCTTAACTCTTGAGATTATGAGTTCGAATTCTAGTTTTTGAGAATCTAATTCTAGAGAACTCATGGTCAGTGCGGTTGATAGGTGATTCGGAAGAGGCGACGAATGAGCTATCAAACTGCGGCACATACGCAGTGTTCACCATTCCTAGATAAACAGAACATGTTGATGAACAGCAGGTTGTCATTTGTACATGTAAACTTTTTCTTTTCACCGAATAATTCTTATTTTATTTAGATATACAGAATTCATCCGGCGGTCGAAAAGATGTCTTTGTTTTAACATAGAGTTGAGAACATGGTCCAAATTGAGTCGATTGCGGTTCATTGGTTGGCAAAAGACATCCAGTACATGTAGGGCTGGTGTTAAGTTTGATGGGCTCAGTCACTGATCAGCTCTTGTGTTGGCGTTTGAGGTAACGATTGACTACGCAATACCGTTCCTCGATCTACTGTACATGTGCTGAGCCAGACGTAATTGGGGATACATGCACTGTACCGGAACAAGCTGACTGGGAGTGCATAGCCACGATCTGGGGGCTTGATCGTTCTCTGTTCGCACGCCATTTATTGCACTTCAATAAAGTGCAGGTTGCATTCTAGTACCGATAGCTGCCTACAGGTGGCGTTGGACAAGTCCTCGACTAGCAAAGATCGCCAGGATTTAGAAAACGTTTAGAGGTCTCGGCTGTTATTTCAATTAGCAGTCGTACTTGTACACACACACACACGTACGTGTACATGAAGAAAACGAGATTCGTTTAGACACGCCTTTATCAATTATGCAAATCTGTTTTTCGTGGTTCGGCAAAATGTCTTTCATTCCTTGGTCGGGCCTCCAAAGCGCCTGTTTGGTGGTACGTGTGGATTCCACTTTTTACTCGAGACGGCAAATGTTTCTTCGACTGCTGAATCGAGAACTCATTTCTAAGGACTTAGAAGACTGGAAACGTCTTAGCAAGAACCCTTTAACTTGATCGATTAATTAATACGTAACTCTTGATTGTTTCTGCGTGTGTTCGCAAGTACGGAACTTCATTCTCATTCAAGTTTAAGAAGAAATAATAACATGTAGTTTTTTAAATGTATAAATAACTAGGCCAAAGAACTCGACTTCGCTCGATTAAAAAAAATAGGGAAGTCGAATTTTCTTGAAAAGTTCACCAAAGAATTTTTAAAAACAAGTACCTTTACAACATCATTCAAACCTCCCGCATTTCAGTTTCCCCTAAACGCCGGTAGATGGCGACACATGACTACATGCACCATGTGGCCCCCACATACTCACAACCGTGAATCGTCAGCGAGGCGTTCATAGACGACGCATTGTTATTTTTGCTTAATAAATCCAAATCTCAACAACATTTTTGATCAAATTTGCGCCACTGCATTTAGGTAAATTTCACTGAGCTGCGTCAAACCGTTCGTAAGCTCTCTCGGAAGAAGGTGGGTGAAGAAAAAAAATGCACAACTAAGATTCTTGAAAATTAATTTCTAAGTCAACAAACTATTTGAACGGTCGTCCCGCCCTAGTGACTACGCAAGGACAATCGCTTTGTACTCGTACGCTCAGATAGATGGCGGCGCCTGTACAATACAGTACTTGGCCGTCAAAAAGAGAAATTGTCGAGACCACGTATACAGGGCGTCCTTCTAGCCACCAGGTGTCCGTGTCCCCACCCGTATATACGTTCAGGCACGCCGTCCTCTTTCTTAATTGTTGTCGACCCCCCGTTGAGTCGGCACCGCCCCCTCGGGATACCCGAGCGTCCAAGTGGACGAGAGAGAGACCGTGAAATGGAAAGCGCGAACGGAGCGCTTGACCAATGGCGAGTGGTCGATTCTGTGGAGATCGCAGATTGAGATTGGCTCAAAAAATGGGTTCTAGGGTTTGGCAACTGGGTCGAAAAATTGACAAAAGTTCAATTTTTACCTTCGAGTTGTAATTTGGTGACTAATAAATTAGAAATTGAGACATTGCTTAAATTTGGGATTATGTCATCTCTTGATCTTCCTTGTTGTTGCCTCACAAAGCTTTTGTAATTGACGAGTCAGTCAATTAGAAACTTCTGAACAACTGATCTGAACGGGACGATATATCGATTTGTTTGAAAACGTGGTTTTCGGTTAATCTTCATCAAGAATTCAGGTCATTAATAATTCATTAACTAATACGGTAACCCTGTTTTCGTTTTCCGTTTGCCATCTGGTTGATCGATGAGTTTTGGGCGCGCCAATAGGGCTTCGGAAGTTTATTTATTTTGCCCGGGTCTCAGTCCGACCGCCAGGTGGCGTTTGATGCGGCCAGCTGTGGGGATTTTTGCGGGGCTTTTCGGGAACAACAACAATCTGCACCCCCTTAACAAATCGAGTATTTTTCTGTGACAGTGTTTTGAAATTTGGATTCGGGAAAAGAAACGTGAAACGTTTTGGCGAAAAATGACAATTTCCTCTCCAATCGCAAAATTTAACAAAAAATTGAAAATGAGTATGAATGTGAATTTTTTTAAAAAATAACATTCGTAAAATAAAAAATCCAAAAGTCATTTTAACGCATGAAGCGCGTTTTCTTAAAAACATGTTTGGCATTTTCTAACAAACAAAAACAAGTTTTGAGAAAGTGCCTATTTGTCATAAAATAAATTTGCTGCGCGAAGTACAAAATTTTAATATTGACATTGTATGTTGTTAATTTTTTTCTTCTTTCTTTCTATTTAAAAATAGCTATGATTTCCTAATATAAAATAGCTATGATTTTTGCGAAGCGAGAATTTTTAAAAATAGGAACTTTATGGATTAAAAGTTTAACTTGTTACAAGTTTAGACAAATAGTAAAATTCGGCAGTAGTTCCTGAATTACAACTAAAACTCTCAAAATTCCAATATATGAGTTTGACAAAAATATAATTTCAGTGTTGTAGCATTTGCACCTGCACCCCCAGATGGACTCGTAGAAACACCTGACTGTCGGACCGCAAATGGGAATGAATGAAGTGGGAATGCTTGACCTGCGGCCCACCTCGTCGCCCACGCGGGCCGCACTCCGCCAGTCCCACACGCATTCACTGTATTCCGATCAGGAATTTCTTTTCATTAATTTCCAGTCGGCGCTCAACATCGGGACACGCAACACGACCGACTGACTTCAGCAGCAGCCAGAACACACGTTGCCATTTTTTGACGGCCACCAACCAGAGTTTCCACCAGAGTTGCCGCCGGAGTCACACACACCAGTTGGTTTTCAACACACGCCTGTTGCACAACTAAATGACCCGTTGAAATTTTGGCTTCCCACAAATCGTGAGCTGCTGGTTCAGTGCGTTTCAGTGACATTACCAAACCCGAACGTGGGGTGTGACGTGGTGAAGGTGACGGTTGACGGACACGTGACACGCAAATTTTTCGCTCACCTGTTGAAATTGAGGAAAAATTGTCGTGACAAATTGTATGTGTGTGTGTGCTCCTACAGATCTCTTTGGCTTTAAATCTTGCCGCTAATCTTAACTGGAAATCAGAAACCTGTCATTGAAAGTGGATTATCTGGACGCCATCGTCATCGATTCTTGGAGAGAAGTTGTAAAGATCGGGCGTGCGAATTTCCGAATTTCCTACAGCTGTCAAATTTGGACCAATCATTTAAACCGATTTAAATAGTGTTTTGATTTATCCGGAAATGGGATTTTAAAGAAAAAAGTCTGGCTGGATTAAGAAAGTCGAAGGTTGTGCTTTGTGTCGTCCACAGAATCTGATAAAAGCGTTCGACAAAAACTACCTGCGTCATTTATTTGAAGGAAATCGTCGTCCGTGATTTATCGATACGTGTCACTCGCCACCTTCTATCTTGATTCGTTCAATATTAATCGCTTCTCCTATCTATACGACTGATCGGAAATTAAAATATTATTTCCTCGTCGTCATCGTGCTACATTTCGTTGCAGCTGACCCTGTTTTCTCGCCTATCGTCACACGTCTGGTTTTGAACTCAATCTTTCAAGGGAGTTCTCGGAAGTTGCAATTTCAATCGGCTCTGGCTCAAAGATTACTCATCAGAATCTGTAATCAATATTTTTAATTGTTCACCAGCTACTCGAGACTATATCGAGTGTCGTGTGTTTGATACGTGTCCTAAAGTCGCCGCCGCCATTCTGGTAATTGTTTCGTCTAGTTACGCATCGGGTCGACACTAAAACGTTTGTTTGTGCGGCTGACATCTGTGCTTGTTTAGCGGGAATCGTGGAGGTGTATTTCGTGTGCCAGATGTGGATCAGTCTCTCGAACGACTTTTGGAAAGTTATTTAATCCGATGGTCGCGTCATTGAGGTGATCGATCTGCTGTTCTCGATTTCTATACGCAGCCATTGAATCATTCCAGGAATTTTTGGCCATTCAGTCTGCTAGAATGCTCGGTTGTCAACAGTACAAAAGTAAGTGTATAGTTGGATAAACTATTGTGGGTTCGCCTTCGTGGCATACAATACGTGTTCCTGCTCTACTTTACCAGCTGATATTTTTGTGAAAACATGGTCGTGACGTCACGCGGACACTGAATCCTCTTGAAATCATTATCCACGTATTTTGGATTTTCGTAGATTATTTTACACAGGATCTCAGGAAGGTGACCTCCTCAGATCCGAGCTTAAAAATCTTTACATTTCGGATAAAGTTGGTAAAAACATTAAAAAGAATCATCTTCATGAAATTCTGGGAATTTTGGAATTACTTTCGTTGTGATTAGTGATATGTAAATTAAAGTTATTTGAAAAATGATAACTCGAAAACACCATTTCGAAGTGCAGTGTCTGACGAGGATGTACAGTAGTTGTCGAAAGTACACATTAAATTAATGATGTTTAGGATTTGAAGGTCGAGGCCTGGATTTGTGTAACAATTTTTTATTGTATAGGTATACAATGCTGGTGGGAATAATATATATATATCTTGGTGACGTCACCATTTGTTGGCACATTTGCTATTTTTTTGTGTTGAAGGATTAAGAGATTGTTGGACTCAATCATTTTGTGTGCTCTCGTTTCAAAATACACGAATTTTTTCAACTCGCCTGCAGGTTTTATATTTAAAAAAAAGGAAGACTTAGTTCTGCGTCAAAATTTTCAGGCTTCCCAAATTTTCTCAACCCCCACCTGTCACCCGAATATTTGTTAAATTCGGGTGATAGGTGCTCGGGGAAATTTGTCACCGGATTCAAAAGCAGTCCTTTCTTGTAAAAATAAAGCTTTTTGAATAACGTGTCGACTTCCAAGGAGAATCAGATTTCTCCATTCATTTCAAATGTCTGGAAAACAAAACAATCTGATAAAATCAATCTTGCCGTCTGGTTTTCAACTCCTTATCTCTCGCCTTACATCTCTCCAGTTCTCGCAACTCGGGCTCAAAATGACGTATTTTATGTTTTTACAAAGTCTACCGAATGTGGGTTTGCCAGAAAATCATTCTGCTGGCAAATGGCACGAAACGAGAGCTATTTCGAGTTCACCGGGGAGGAAAAATAAGCCTCGGGACAGTCGTTCGGCGCAAGACGTAATAGCTAATAATCGAATCATTAAACTGAGCTTAATAACAGTTAATTTGATATCGTGACTTAAGACGGCGAGCTTCTTTTAAAAAGAGGAAATATTTCTTGTTGCCTCCGCAGGTAAGCGATTTTGAGTCGTCAAAATGATTGGCAATGTGTGGAACTGTTTTACATTTGCCAAGGGCAATAGGTGAAATCTATATTCCCCTCCCTCCAATTTTATAGAGCTGTTTCAAAATTATAACGCGTCCTGAATTTAAACATCTCGCGCGAATTTTATGATTGTAATTGAATGTAATTATGATTTGGAATCGGGAGTGACGTAGACCAACTGTTAATCTTAATAATTTATGGAACATGTATAAACAATATAATTTTATCTGCGGTTCAAATAACCATGACGTCGATCGTAATTACATGCACCGTCTTTCTCGGTCCATCAGCCGCGGATGGTGAACTGAGTGGGAGTGACAAGTCGACATTCGACCCCCAGAGCGCAGGAATTCCACATCCGGTTCGGATTAGAATATCCAACTCGGTCCAGAATTTGAGATTGGGTTCCGAGGTGTTCTGGGTTTGGGTGGGGAATCGATTAAAAGTAATTATCGATTAAGTGGACAGTGCGGGGTTGATGGGAAAGGTGTTGTGCGACTGATGTGCCGAAAAATACGGTAGCGCCAATACAGAGGTAGGCATTTTTTTTAGAAGCGTTCACACGTCCGTAGCCTTGACTTGGCGATTGTCTGACTAGGCCTACACATCATTTGATTCACATTATAGATTTTGAAGGATGTCGACATGCCTTCTACCTATATATACATTCTGTATCTACTCTGCGCGTCAGGAATGATCTAAATGCGATATTAACAGGTTCTGCGAGGAAGTGGGGGGGGGAGGGTTACTCTATGACGTTGTTTAATTGTAAATTTAACGAGCGTCCATTGATTTATTTCTCTAAGTGCAGGCGATGTGGTTGTTGGAGTGTGCTGAGAAAATATGCTCCGTTATTAGACAGATGGAGAAACCGCCAAAGTTGGTCTCTCTCAAATGTGACGACCCCTCTTTTGTGATGATATATAGTGTCCACTTGACATTGACTTTATTGATAGACTATAAACATTTTTATTGCGGAATTTCTAATCAACTCGTTGAACAACTTCTGCCTGATCGTCATGACTCGGTGTGACGCTCCGGCTCAAATTCCGAAATTATTGAGAGAACATTTTGAAAGCTCACAAAGTCAGAACGAAAGTCCTTCGTGGAGTCATAAAGTTCACCATAATATTTCCCTTTGTGACGTCATTAACCACACTCCCTCCTTGTAACACCAACTACAACCTAATTCAAACCTCCCGCCTCTCAGTCTCGCCTAAATGGCGATAGATGGCGACACATGTCTGCATATACCATGTGGCCACGACATGCTCGCATTCAAACTCGTCCCAGCGTCTATAGACTCTTGATTTGTTTTTATTATTAAATTCAGATCTTATGCCTCAACAGCAGAAAGACCTGGAATTAGTTGAGATTAAATCTGAAATGTGCTGCTGCAGTACATCTAATGTTATTTTCATGGTGATGCGTTTCGCAGTTTTTGAGCTTTCGAATCACGTACAGAGAGGGGATGGATCAACTTTGGTTTTTATAGTTGTTAGATTTGAGAGTTATCAAAATAAATGTTATTCGTGCGCGTAGAATTTAAGAGCGACTCATTTTTGACGCACCCTGTAACGGTTCACCTTTGACACGTGTCAATTTCCGCACGCAAATGCCGAAAAAAATGATTTTGATGTCTTGGCGTTTTTCCTACTAAAATTCGGCGTTAAATGGGTTTGGAGATGAAATGTTCTGGTTACCCGCACTTTCTTTCTTCACAAAAAGTAAGCGATTCCATTTTTGACCGAAAAAAATAATCAAATGAGGTAAGATTTCGAATATAAACACTTCAACTGTAATCAACTTTTTGACAATTTTTGAACCCACGAGTTTCCATGAGAGAAATGCCTCCTTGATAATTAGTAGGCCTGCACTCGCGATAATATTTTATTTGATCTAATCAGTTTATTTTTGTTTCTGTCAAAGGATTTCTTTTTGAGGGTTATCCACGTTTGCTAGATAATAAAATTTGATGTTCCCTGCACAGGCATTTATTTCAATTGATATTTTATTTCTCTGGTTCTGTTGCAGTGTCGTGCGTTCGCGTCCAGCCAAAATGTACAATCTCCGCAGCTCTAGCCAGGCGGACGGCCCCGCCTCCGACAAGCAACAACCGCCGCCACTAGGCGAGTCTCGTCGCACCAACCGACGGCCGGACGACCCTCGAGAGGCTCCCGGCACCAGTTCCGGCTCCGGCTCCGATTCCAGCGTGCGTCGACGTCGACCCGTCGCTGCTCCGTCCGACCAACCTTCAGAGGCTCCCGGCACCAGTTCTGGCTTCGGTCTGCGTCGCCGTCGACAAGTCGCATCCTCCGACGATCCTCTCGAGCCTCCCAGCACCAGTTCCGGCACCGGCCGACGTCGCCGTCGACCCGTCGCGCCCTCCGACGGCGACCAACCCCATCAGCAGCGAGAATACGCCGACGACCACGGGCACTGGTCCAGCCACGACGCCGGAATGGTGACTAGCGCCACGGCCGGCGAGAACGGCGTGCTGGTCGACGGTCGGGACACACGCGACGATAACGAATTCCGCGCGGCGGCACCACTCCTGCTCAACGGGGCCGCCACCAATGGACGCGCCGTCGCCACTAATGGACGCGCCGCCGCCGACAAGGAGCTGCTGGAGCTGGAGCAGCAGCCGGAGACCATGCTGCTGCTGGCGGCGGACGGAGAGACGCTGGACGTGCACGTGGTGCCCCCGAGGGACGGCACGGCAGCGACACCGGTGCCCGCCGCGGAGACGGCCTGCACGATCGCCTGGCAGGTGGCCATTCCGTTCCTGATCGCCGGACTGGGCATGGTCGGGGCCGGACTCGTGCTGGACATTGTACAGGTGAGGACATCAGCCCATGCCACGGGACGCGAACGAAAAATTTCAAATGTTAAAACAGGAGATTTTAAACTCACACATGTGTTTCAAACAAAACAAAATGACGCTTCGTTTTGACGAGAATAGGAACTTTCGGTCATTCAATACACTTTAGTCTTCTTATGTTAAGATAAGAGTGGACAATTACACCTTGGAATTTTCCACGGTTTGTTTGATGGACAATTGGCGTTTTTTGGTTCCCCTTCAAATTTTCACGCCGGTTATTTGCAGTTGTTAGCCTCAAACAAATTGATGCTGAAATCAAATGGAGAATTAATAGGATCTTTGACCGCGTCAACTGAATCGTAATTTTTTATTTCTCGCTGCTTTCGTTCTCACGCTACTCTTTTAATGTGTGTTTTTTTTCCAGCACTGGGAGGTGTTTCGAGTCGTGTCCGAAGTCTTTATTTTAGTGCCTGCCCTGCTCGGGCTCAAGGGCAACCTGGAGATGACGCTGGCGTCCAGGCTCTCCACACAGGTGGGTTTTGCCCGGCGGGGGGATAGTCCAAACCTTATCGTTCGACGTCTGCACATTTGAAAACCTCAACCAGGCGAGCCAAATGCGAGGGTGGTGTCACTTTTTCTCACCTCACGTACCCCAGGAATCGCATCAATCGAGAATGAATCGGACCCTGGAGTCAATCGCGAGCAGTACAAGTGGGGGGCGATGAAATTCGTTTCTTGAGGAGTGTCGCGAGTGGACATTTGACGTCATTGGTGACAGGGTTGTCACTAATCTCAATTCGGTGTTTGTAAGGTCAAACACCAAACAGCATTTGTTCTAATCAATATGCAGAGCGCCGTCTCATTCTATCCAACGTCAATGAATTAGCATACGTCGCGAAATTATGCGAATTTTTACGAGCGTTTTAGTTTTCGAGATTCGTGCTTGCTTACGGTCACCGCAATAGGTGTTGGTTCGGTGCAGTTTCCGTAAAAATTGTCGAAACTAGTCCCACTGAAACGTGCCCTGAATTGCCAAAAAATATCCACGAGCCTTGCTGGGAAGCTCTGACCGAGACAGACTTGCGCAACCATTTCGCTTTTGATCTTAGTTTAGAATTTAAATAAAAAAATAATTGGGTACAAATTATTGTTTTTAAAATTGAAATGCCAGGGCAATTGATTCGTAAGGCTATCATCTAATAACCAATCATCTTTGAATTGTGCGGTCGAGTTAATTGCTCTTTGGTGGCAAAGTCTCGATCAATTTCCAGTTGACCAGTCGACCTTCGCTGCAGTATGACCTAGAAAATGGGGGTTGACTGTAAGTCTTAGTTATTACCACTCCTCCAAAAAATTGATTAATCAATACGAACTATTATCTTGCCTCGAGCTAGAACTGCCCATATTGATTTGTGACTCGTTTTTTCTCTACAAATTTATTTATGTTCGATTTTTACGCAACAGGCCAACCTTGGAAAAATGGACGATAAGGCTGAAATGTATCAGATGATTGTTGGCAATCTGGCTTTAGTACAGGTAACCTAACATTTATTATTCACCTTTTCACATCACCTTTTCAATTTTACCAACATTTTTTTTTAGAAAAACCTCTTAAGTATTTTTGTATACAAAATTAAGTAACAAGTGTTTTTTATTCCGCCAAAGTGTTCATAATACACATTATTGTGTATTAGAAAAGTGATGATAGTCTTAATTTTATGCGGCCAAAGTTTCCTAAATTATGAAAACGTTATTAAAGCGCGAAGCCTAATTTTTTTAAAACCCTTTTCCCTTGAATCGATTTAAAAAAAAGAAATAAACTGAACTAAACTGTGCTAAAACTTACATTAAATTTTTGTGTTAGGTAAACTACAAGTGGATCATTTTTTGCGCCAAAATGCATGAAAAATATCAAATAAGCGCAATTTTTTAAAAATCCAATCAAGATTCCGACTTAAATGTATAGAGTGCTAATTTGATGCGCTTCAAGCGGCAGAAATTTTAAACATTCAACAATTTGTTAAACAGATCTGCTTAATCATCTCCTGTTAACCAACACAGATGTGCTAAACTGCATTCACGAGAGAGCAGATTTATTGTTCTTAGCTCGGGTGAATAAATCTAGCTGCCGGACATTGGCTGGAGAAACCAGGAACCGGTTTGAACCCAATCGTACCAGTACAACCAAAACCAATTATTGCGATTATCAAAAAACCCGAATCGGACGTTTAAAAATGCTTTTTTGTTCGGATGTGACCTGGTACGGCCGTCTCCATCATTTTCCTCGACCTTGTCCTTTGTCGGTTTCTTTTTCCCCCTCCCTCCTTGCTGCATAGTAATTGATTTTTCCCCTTGACCTTCCGTCTCTTTCTCTCCGCCATCATCAATCTGGACAGTGTCAAGCCATCGTCGTCGGATTTTTAGCGTCGCTGGCAGCAGTTATAATGGGATGGATTCCTAACGGCGTCTTCGACGGAAAACACGCCCTGCTGCTGTGTGCCAGCAGCCTGGTCACGGCTTCGGTGGCCAGCTTCGTCCTGGGTAAGAAACTCGGCCTGGTCATTCATGTATTTGGTTTTTCCCAACGTAACGTCAAGCACCATCTAGCGAGTAACTCGATGATCTTGCTCGCGGCGGGCGTTCTTGGAGGCGAAGGGGGGATGGGAAACCCAGAAACCGTTGGCTAGACGACCACCTACTGGGGGACACCTTAATAGATGACGTCATCCAACGCGTAGACCGTAGATGTGGGTTTAGCGATCGGATAACTAGATCGAGCCACTTGGGATTTAGTTGCGAGATTGTGTCTCCATCTTGCGAGCAACTAATTACTTTTCCCTTGAATCTTTACCTTGACTCATAGGATGTCAGTTTGTTTTGACAAATCAAGTGCGTCTTTTCTTCTCCACGTGGTCATTTTTTTTAGTCGGGGAATTCCAAGATGGCTGTTGTTTTTTCCCTTTCAAGTGTTCTCGAGGTCGACTAAAATAAAAAAACATCCCTTTCCTCTAAAAATGATGTCCAACCCAATGTCTGGTCTTCTTATCGGTTCACCCTGATTGGCTGATCGATCTTATTTCACTAATTGGTTCATCGCGTTTACAAAATGGCCAGGTGTGCTGCCGCTGCCGTCTACCTGGTCCACAAAGAATTCCAATTACGATAGAATGATGGGTCGTCAAAGCTGACTAATTTTATTGGTCGGCTTCATTTTATTTTCGTCCACATCCGAGTAGCCGAGTCCGTGCCGCATTTAATTTTGACCCCTTTTTTGCTGAGCGATAATGGGGAATTTGACCGCCGGAAAAATGAAATCCTTAACTTGGATTCGTGCCAATTGATTAGTTTGGAGACTCGTGATGTTAAAATAAAAAATAAAACACTAATTAAGAATGCCACTTGCGTATCCGTCGCCGAATATTTTCCTCGCTCTCGATCAACCCACAACTCGAACGATATTCGAGAAGCTCATTTAAAAATGTCATATTAGCGCTCATGAAATACGAGACGCCCACTCGAGCTCCGGTGTCGGGACTCTTCTCAGTCGTTTCGTCGGTTGCTATTGGACACGGGCTTGGGAATAGAAGACTAGTTTTTGGAGTGGATGGAAATTGGAGCTGTCGATTTTTGTAGGCTCTGACGAAATGAGGTGACGTCAGTTTATCGAATTTTGACAAGAGGCGTTTTGTACTCATCACCTAGCTGCAATTTGCGATCGATTCAGACGTTTAAAAAAATTTATCGATTGCGATCGATACAGATGTGTGAAGTGTTTTGTTTTTTAACGTTTCCTTAATTCAGTATTTCAGTTGGGCGGGCATCAAATAATAAATAAAATAAAATAAAAATAAAATTTGTAATTGTAATTTGAACTGGTTTGTAATTGAGAAAAATAGAGTTTCGAAGAGACCGGGAGTAAAATCACGGATAGAGCACTGGACCGGCAATCCAGGGATCCGTGGTTCAACTCCCGGTCTGTTCGAAACTCTATTTTTCCACAATTACCAGTTAAAATTAGATAATAGTAAACTATTATTAACAAAGCGAGTACGCGTACTCGTCTTTTCATTCGGTGCTGTCCCGAATCCACCATTTTTTGATTTTTTTAAAATAGCAAATTCTCAATTTGTTGTAGAGACTGTGACTTTGCAGATTCTGAAGCTCGAACGAATGATACATTTATTCACAAATGATCACTTTGCCAAATTGGTCACATGGCAAATGCCAAACCAAGATGGCTTTCAGAAAACTCATAATGAGTCACTTCAACAAAAATAATATAAAAATGTCACATATTATTAAAGTGGAAGATTCGCTGGTTCTAACGATGCAAAGCACAAAGATTGCGCAAATATTGGCCAATTTACTTACACGAATAATAGAAGTCCCAATTTTATTGGGCCATTTTTGGAAATAATTATTTTAAAAACATTTTTGGTTGTCTTTCATCCGGAATCGAAACTTTGCTCTGGCTAAGCACAAGGGGTCTAAGGAGGCCGTATATGTATTTTTTTTTAATATTTGACCTCCCCAGGTGCAATCATGGTGGGTGTGGTGATTCTTTCCCGCAAGTGCAATATTAATCCGGACAACGTGGCCACTCCCATTGCCGCCAGTCTGGGCGATCTCACCACTCTCTCGTTGCTGGCCGGAATCAGCACGAAGCTGTACAGCACGCAGGGTAACCTCCCTTTTTTTGCTCCGACACATTTTGTCCAGCTTTTGTGTGGCCTTTGTGTCGAATTCTAAGAGTGTAATTTGTTCGTGTTCGTTGCAGATGATCACGTTTGGCTGGCGCCAGCCATCATCTGCGTGTCACTCCTCTTCATTCCGCTGTGGGCAGCCATCGCCAAGCGAAATCCACAGACCAAGCAGGTGTTGCTCACCGGTTGGCTGCCGGTCATCACCGCCATGGGAATCAGTAGGTACGGTTAGGTCAAACGGACGATTACACTGAACTATCCCCCCCCCCCCTATCTACAAGTTGTATTTTTCCAAATGACCTATCAGTTCGATAGCCATGCTCATAAATGTTTTTCATTTACAGCTTGGGCGGTCTGATCTTGGACTTCACCGTCACTAGCTTCAAAGGAATTGCCGTCTATCAACCTGTGATCAACGGTACCTTTATTTCTTTTCTTTTGTAGTTTCAGTTATTCTGTACGTAGATCACATTTTACATTCTGTAGGTTTTAATTTTAAACTAATGATTAGCTGACACGATTTTGTAGTAATTAACAGAAATGTCAAGGACATTTTTCAGCCGATATTCAGCGTTTCAAATTCGGTTTCTTTGTTTCTTCCATCTGCCATCAGGTGTCGGTGGCAATCTGGTTGCTGTGCACGCCAGTCGCATCTCCACGTCGTTGCACCAGTCGTCCGAGTTGGGCACGTTGCCGCCACATCTGGAGAGGTTGTGCATCAATCCGATCAAAGCCTTCTTTGGCAAAGGTAAACTGAAGTTTATCTGTTTTTATTTCGGATGCCCCGTCTTTCTCGTCCCATTATCCGCCGGACAAAGGTGATGACGGAAGAGAAGGTGGCGCTGGTTAGGTTAATATCTCTGTCGCTCTCCTCTCATGTTTTCCCCAGACTTGAACGCGCGCACATCGCGGGTGCTGATGCTGCTTGTGGTTCCCGGTCACCTTATCTTCACCTACACCATCTTCTACGTGAAGGCTGGTCACACGTCGCTGACGCCCGTTTTTGTCTCCGTCTACCTGTTGGCGGCCGTGGTGCAGGTGACCCTGCTGCTGTACATCGCGCAAATCCTCATCCACTGGATGTGGGCGCACGAAATCGACCCGGACAATTCGGCCATCCCCTACATGACCGCCCTGGGCGACCTGCTGGGCACCGCGTTGCTGGCCGTCGCCTTCCACTTCCTCTATCTGGTCGGCGACAAGGACAACGATTTGGGCGACTGACCGCCACCCGCGGCCGTTGCGTCGATCTCGTTCACCCCTTCCCCTCTCGGTCAGCCACTCTGCCGCCGCCGCGACACGCGTACGCGTACACACAGGAAGTCCTTGGACACCTTCGTGTGGGGAATGACCATCGAGATTTCAGTTTGTGTGTGTGTGTGTGTGCACCGTGCAATGCCAGTTCGACTAGACACATTTCGACAATGACGGGAAATCTGCGTGAAATGAAATTATATATTTTGGGGGGGAGGGGATATGTTTCTAGTATTTTCAAAGTTTAGTTGATCCGCCTGAAAATACGATAACTATAAATTTGGCAGCCGCGATTACAACAGAATCTCTGCTATCGGCAAAATGTTGTGGTGACCAATCATAGATTGGTTAAATTTGACGAAGTAACTTTCCCTGTTGCTCTTTCTTTCCCCCCTTCGAACCCTGGGTTCGACTAAAATCTAGTGACCTCTGTTTGATGACGTTCCAACTCCTCTGTGATTTTGACTGGCGTTTTTCGATTGACCCACGACGCTGTATTTTCTGTGTCGTTGACCAATTTGAGACAAGTGACTTAAGAAAGTTCGCCGAAATCTGTGTTTTTTTCTTCTCTCGAACTGATTCCCAGTGTTTGGGAAAATTCCCGATCCTTCATTTCCGAACCTAACCCCCAACCTGCCTCGGTAATAACTCGTTAATTGTGTAGCCATCGATTCCCGTCCGTTGTTTTGTGGATCCTGATGTTGGTGGTTCTTGCGTTTTTGGCAAAACGAATTTTGGGGCGACTTAATTATGACGTTGATTCCCATCAAACGTCGAAAGTGGCATAATTATTAAAAGTTGTGCATCTTTTTTTTAATTAAAAAAGCTGCAGACATTTTTCTAAATAAGACCTCGTGTGAGAGTGTCAGATAGAAATTTGTACTTGAAAATTTCAAAATTGAATTGTTATGTATTATATACGACTCGCGTATGTGACAAATTATAAATTTATTCTATATAAATATGTGTGTGTTTCGTTTTTATTTATATCAAACTTATTTGTTGACGTCGTTCTTGTTGGCTTGCCTGTAAAGTTTTCAAGTTAAATGTTTTTTTAATAGTTATTTCTATCTTTATAGTCTGAATTCTGATTATTTATTGAAGGTGTTGTGAAATCGGGTTCGGATTATTTGTTATTCAAAGTTCCCGCCTATCAGATTTTCTGGATCCGCGAACTAGTAACGCCATCTACAGCCGTTTCCTCAAACCATTTCGCTGTTGCATTTGCGATTGATTTCGAACTTCCCGCGTGTTCAAAGTCCTATTATGACGTCATCGTCTGCTAGTAGTAGCGCCATCTACAGTCGTTTCTTAAACCTATTCGATCAAGTTTCAATTCGTGAGGTCAACACTGACAAGAGGACAAATTATTTTCTCCAAAATTGAATACCACAGGAACGTATAAATCATGGTTTTGATGTGAGAAGTCGCGCCACAAGTGTTTTTGAGTGATCCAGGGTCAAATCTAATGGAACAATGCGTTGAATGGTGACGAAATAACTATCCGAAAACATCTGAAAAACCGGGTGAGTCGCTCTTGGAAATAAATGCATCGGAGGAGCCGTGGGAAAATAAGGCTTTCGAGAGGGGCCTCGAGATCTCATTTGCTCTCATCCGTAACGGTAATTCGATCGAAGGTCTTTTGGCGGCATCCAACAGTAAAATAGTCGTTCGTCCACCGAACAATTTAAAGCATTAACTGACAAAGCCGTCAAAATTCCATAGCAGGGCGCATGGATGTTCGTCCTGGCTGTGTGTGTGCATTATATTGAAGTTATGCGGTTTCACCAATCTTGCGACTGATTTGCATACATTGTGGTTCTGCGATAATTATATCTAAATCTAAATTTCACGAAAACGAGTAAATTAAAATTCCAAAACCAATAAAAACTGGAGGAACTCTAGATGCGAGTTTTAAATGATTGATCGAATGTAGGTTTATTATTTAATTTTGTTAGCAAACATATTTTGTACAGTAATCATTATAATTGCGCAGTTCTTCGTCTTTTCTCCCCTCTGTTCTCTTATCTCTCTCCGAAAATGGGTTCCAGTGAACTTGGGTCCGAGCTCCGGTCGGTGGCTACGGCCGAGGTCATCATGAGAGCATTGTCAACTCAGCCGATCGCTCAGCCGATCTCCGCCAAAGGAGCATCGATATCGTTCGGACTATTGACCTTCTGGCTGCTGGCCATGTGCCTAGGACAAGTTCAGTAAGTACACATGATCTTCATGTTGCTCAATTTTTGGCATTCTCCACGCTTTGTTGTCTACTCCTACAGGGTGTCGTCTCATTCTGAGCGTTTCCACATTTCTAAAGTACTAAATTTCCGTCTTCTTGGGCCAACATGGGTTGTAGCAATGACTGTAGATCGAGAACTATACTATTATTGAATCTATAATCTGTTTATTCCTGTAGGTCCCTGGAAGTGGCAGCCAATGTGACAATCGACAATGCAACAGTTATCAGCAATAATTCGCTGAGCGCGAGAAAGCTCGCAAATTTAGGTAAACCGAGAAACTTGAATTTTTAATTTTAACTTTACGTTCTCGGGTTTGAACTTTTCGAATTTAATCGTGGGTGTGTGTTGTCGATATTATCTTCTGAAGACAATTGCAATCATACCATAAGACTAACGACAGAGGGCAGCAGCGGCGGCGGCGGCGTGCTGAACAGCCCCGGTTATCCGTACAGATATCCGAGCGGAATACGATGCACCTGGCTCATAACGAACTTGGAGAAGAACAGGACTAAGCTATGGCTGTCTGTGACCGGAGGAACTTTGGAGGATTCGAAAAATTGCATGTAAGTAAATTGCCCAATTTATCAGTAAACACAACTTCAAGCGCATAAACTAATGGAACTGGATGGGCTTTCAAAAAATGTAAATTCGACTAAATACGATATTGTTTTTGTCATCTTCGATAATTTTCATTAGAAGGGAGATTTATGAGTCCTGTATTCTTAAAGAAATCTGGCGAATGAATGCACTTTTCAGTTTCGACCACCTGGATATATTCGATGGAATTGATTCCAGCGGAGTTCACGTGGATCGTCTGTGCGGCGTTCTGCCCAAAGTCAATTACCTGTCCACCAGCGGCTCCTTCTTTCTCATATTCCAGACCGACTCCAACTACGAGCTGAGCGGACTGCAAGCGGCGTATTCCATCAAATCCAGCGTTAACGAACAAGGTAAGCGATTAGAATTGTCTGGGTGCACCCTCGAAAGATTAAAAAAAAAATCCTCATTTTGTAATATTTATTTAACTCGCATATGCATCGATTCCCAATTGGTAATTTGCCACAATGAGATAACGAAATATTTTTAAACTAATAAATAATAGATCACATTAAACAAGACTTTCAATGAGTGGCCTTTACCGATTTACCATTTAAGAACAAAAAAGAAAGAAGCCGTTTTTATGTTAGCGTGTCCAGCATTGCACCATTTCTTTTTTGTTATGATTTACTTACTTATTATTATGATCTAATTAACTTTTAATATTACTATTTAAGATATTTAATATCAACTGACTGTAGCTGCCGATTTCATTGGCTCATTCGTTGTTGTTGCACTCAGATTGCAACTACACTATCGTCTCCTCTAGAGGCAAAGTGGAGAGTCCCGCCTTCCCTCTGCCCTATCCAGACAATCGCGACTGCTGGATTCAGGTGCGCTCACCTAAAAGTAGCAATCAACTGCAGCTGGCCTTCGATTTGCTCTCGCTCGAGCCATCCGCCGGATGCATATTCGACTACGTCACCATCTACGATGGGATCACTGACGGTAGGCGATATAGTGGATAAAGAGAATGTGGATTCAGTGATGTTTCAGCCTTCTTTTTAATTCAAAATACCGTTTAATTTTGTCAAGTGCAGGAGCTGACGTGCTGGGCCGATTCTGCACCAAACCAGACACTACCATGATTTCGTCGAGCAGCCAGATTCTAGTCCACTTTCATTCCGACTCTGTCCTCAACAATCAGGGATTCCAGCTCCAGTTTGCCACCAATGGAGAGACCATCCCATCCAGGAACAAGACTAACCACGACTTCGGTGAGCCCTGACCACCAATGAGATTATCGATCTTTTGGTATGTTCCTAAGTGATGGTCTGTTTTCATAAAAATAACTGCATTCATTCATGCAGAGTGTCCTCTGGTGGTGGGCGAGGGTTTCAGCGGCACAGTGACCAGTCCCAATTTCCCAGAGCTATACTGGCCAAACACCAGGTGCTCCATCTCGCTCAAGGCACAGGCGGATCACTATTTTCTCATCAGCTTCGACGACGTTCATCTGGAAAGTGACGAGATGTGCTCGTTCGACTCTGTCGAGATTCGCGACGGATCCTCTCCCGGTTAGTGAATTATCTTGATCCTTTTAAGTAGTGTAGTGCCCTGCATTAACTTTTTGAGTTAAATTATTTATTTTTGAACTCATCAAAATACAATACATGATTATTTTGAATCACTCAAAGAATCGCATTAAGATCGTTCGAAGAAATTACCATTTAAGTCACTCAAAATACGACGACACAAAATAATTGTTTTAACTTGCGAATTAAATAAAAATGAATCTTTAATGTTTTATTTATAAAAATTAAATAATATTTTCGTCATGTTAACATATTTTCTGGAGTTATGCTAATTGGAATCTACATGTCTCCACCTTTTCAGATTCGCCCTTGATCGCTCAGATCTGCGGTAAAAAGGAGCCCGGTTTCTCCGTGCGGACCACCGGTCCGGCCGCCTACCTGCAATTCAGTAGCGATGGCCTGGTGGAATTGCGCGGTTTTGCTATGCACTACCAGGCGTTTCAGCGTCAGGGGGTTGGTGCCGCTGCCGGGGAGGTGGCTGAGGAGGTGGAGGATGAGGCGGATGAGGACGAGGAGCAGAGTAGACGCGAGGAGGTGTCTGAATGGCTGGAGGGTCAGCGGGAAGAGGCGCCGGCCGACGTGGTGGCCCGTGTCGATCCACCTGTCATTCTGGCCCAGCCCGAGAACGCCAGTGTGCCGCTGGGGCGATCGCACTCGTTGCACTGCTTGACCAATGGCACAAACACTGCCGTCGTCTGGTGAGTTGCCTATATTTTTTTCTTATTTTGAATGGTCTTTAAAATGATGGTCGCTATCAGAGAATCGCCACTACCATGTTATCTGTAGCTTTCACGACAATTTTGTGAAGTCATCAATTTTTTTTGCCGTTTAGGTTGAAGGATCACACGTTTGTAAGCGCCGATGACGACGAGAATAGCTTGCATCTGTTGGCCAATAATTCGCTGGTGATTCCGTTCATGGGTTGGGACGACGAGGGCACCTACACCTGCGTCATTCTGAGCGAGGTGGGTGCCGCCACCATCAACGCCTGGATCACGGTCGACTCGCGACAGAACCAGTCCATCTGTGCCATAGGCAAGTCTTTTGGCTAAGCTACTCCCCGACTCGATTTATTTGTTTCTGCGAGCTAAACCAGTTTCTGGGCCTGGGGACAAAATTCTAGACATAACCGTTGACAACGACACGTTTGAAGTTTCTGGATTGCAGAGTTTCGTCGCAAGCCGGTGGACGTTAATGTGGAGGAGGGACGCAACACCTTTCTGACGTGTCAGGCGCGCCAACCGCATACCCAGATCGCCTGGTTCCACGACGGCAAACCAGTCGAGCGATCCGGCTTTCGCGGACACAGTCGACTTCTCACCAACGGCGTGCTGGCCCTCAACCGGGTCAGACACAACGACTCCGGCATCTACCGATGCCAGATTACGGACAAGCACACCGGCTGCACCGTAGTGGCCGACGCGCACCTCTACGTACTGCGCAAACAGATTGACATGGGTGAGCAGTGATGGTGGCTGAAAGATCCCTAGCTTTGCTGAAAAGATTACTGAAAAACCGCTTTGCTTTGTGTCAATATGTCTGGCGGAGGACCAGTACTACAATCACCATTAAATAAATGAGAAACGATTTTTTAATGATCTCCAGAGTGCGGAAAGCCAATAGTGAAAGGAACTCAAACTCACGCGAGATTTGGCAAAGTCATTGCCGGTCACAATGCCGAGCGCGGAGCGTTTCCGTGGCAGGTAAATAGCGTTTTCAATCCGGCCGAAATCTTCTCTATGGCTAAATAATGAGTCGTGCTTTTGAGAAACTGCTCGTGATCATCTATTTTGTGCAGGCCATGCTGTGGGAGATCTGGCTGGGCAGTTCGTTCTGCGGCGGCTCACTGCTCAACCACATGTGGGTGCTTACGGCGGCGCACTGCTTCTCCGAGTTCGAGCAGCGCTACTCCCGCGTGCTCAAGGCCGACTCGTTGCTCATCAAGCTGGGAAAACAGGACCAGTCGCTCACCGAGACTGACGAACAGGTGGTCAAGGCCGAATCCATCGTGGTGCATCCCAGGTACGTTGGTGGGGCACTACAAGACCCGTCACAGTTCAGTTATTGGTGGGATGGACTTGTGATAGTTTGTGACGTAAATGACAATTCGTAATTGCTTATGTCCACCACACCAACCTTAAGTTCTGTAATTATTCAGGTACGACCGCATCACCTACGACAACGACGTGGCGCTGGTCCGCCTGGCCAAACAAGTGTCCTTCGGTCCGGTGGTCTCTCCCGTCTGTCTGCCGCACTCGGAGCCACCTCTGCGAGACATCTATGAGCGTGCAGGCTCGCTGGCCACCCTCACCGGCTGGGGCACGCTGGCCGAAGCCGGCTCGGCACCCGTCCGCCTGCAGACCCTGCGGCTGCCGCTGGTGGAGCGGCGCACCTGTCTGGCGTCCACCCGCTATACGGTCACGCGCAACATGTTCTGCGCCGGCTACACGGAACGTGTGATGACCGGCGACGCGTGTCACGGCGACTCGGGTGGACCGCTGACGGTGGAGCACGGCGAACGCTGGTACGTGATCGGGGTGGTCAGCTGGGGCGAGGGCTGCAACCGACCCGGCAAGTACGGCTTCTACGCCAAGGTGGGCAACTATGTGCACTGGCTGCAGTCGGTCATGAAGTGAGCTGGACGCCGCTGTCGTGTGACTATGACGTCTCACTTCACTCGGTGAGTTGAGTCGCGGTGGAGACTGCGCAGACTCGCGAGTGGAATTAATATCCTAGTTTGCCAAATAACCTAGTGTTGACCTTGAGAGAAGAATCGTCGTTCTCAATAGGCGCATGGCACGAGTTGCAAGTCGGCATAGTGGTTGATTTTTAGTGGTTCTAGAAAAGTAGAATGCCTAGTTTAAAGAATTAAAGAATGTTTATAGTGTGCTCAGCTAAAGCGGAAATTGCTATAAAAAGAAAACTAATTATATAGGCAGTTGTTATTTTCAACGAGTCTTGATTGAAGTCCAACGTAAAGGTTTAAAGAATATTTTAACCGAGTAAATTACAGAAAATATATTTTTTGTAAAAGTATACCTGAAAAGGTTTTTCGGATTCATGTAACGATTTTGAAAGTGCAAGTACGAAATGGACATTATTTTCCTTCGAAGAGTGCCCCTATCCTTTTGTTTTACAGTACAATGGACTAGGTTATGAAACAAGAATTGAATTACAATTTACAAGGTATAATTTAACAATAAGGTTATTTGCTAAATATTAACTCTATTTTCGGAAAGTTACCAATCAATCAATCAAAGCTTTACCAATCAATGGCATTCATTTCTACCGATGAAATGTTGATGCAGGAAATGTAGTAAAATATATATATTAAAAAATGATTATTTAATATTTATGTAAATATAGAAAAATATTAATATAATTGTGCGTAATCAATTACTCTGTAGTAAGAGGATCATCATTTGTGCCAAAGTGTGTATTGCAGTGTCAAACTTGCAGATTCTCGTAGGATCAGTATTTTATTTTTAGTTGTTTTAAGCGGAAACAGAAACTGTGTAAATTGTTCTTTGATAATAAAAACGTTCAATTTGCTAATTGTTTTTGTTTTGTTGTGCTAACTCTCGCCACATTTGGTTAAGATGATTACACGATATTAAATAAAGCTCCTCCTTATTCACTCGATGCTTGCCCGCACAGCACGCAATTGCCATTTGATTGGTGCCGCCACCAAACGACCAAATGCGGAACTACAAGGGGGTTAATGTGTGCTGCCCCTAGTGGCAGTAATGGGCAAAATCTGAAACTGGTGACCTTTGTTTACTACGTACATGTGTTCGCGATTGTTTACTCTGTTTCCAAAATTATTTATCGTGAATGTAGCGTCGCGAAACTGAGGTAAGAGTCCCAGAGTGAAGGCAAGAAATAAAGTCTCTCGATCAAAGTAAAAAAAGTTGTTAAGTGATTGAAATTGCATGTACCAATTACTCGCCCGAAAATGGCGAGTGTTGCTCAAAGAAACAATTACCGAGTTACCCAGTAACGGTACTTTCTGGTCGACAAAACCCTTAAATTCGTCCCCAGAATCGCGTCTGAACTGTTTCTAACAGTCTTCCTTTTCACGATTGACTGAAATAAATTTTTACAAAAGTGAATTTGGCTTTTTAGCCTGGATCAAGAACGTCCTGAAACATCAGCACACTTGGGCCTTATGAGAGAGTAGAGCCTAACATGTGATCTTAGTTAGCCCGTGCATCGGAAACACTACGTGGCATAAGGCTGCTAGGAGCGCTGCGGAAGAAACATAACTCGCGAGCTGCCACTCTCGCTTCCAGATAAACATCATAAAAGTGAGTGCACAACGCGTCTGAACAGTGGACGTGATGCCAAAGACGTCGTCGCAGCTGCTTCCAGCTCTGTCACAGTCACGACTGATCCCACTCAACAACCCAGCCAGCACGTGGTTCGCTCTCAGCGCTCGCAACAAATTGCGAGTCAGACCTTGGCCTGCAGCACCACCACCACGCTCAAACCCAACCCGATCTCTCCGCAGTCAAGTCGCATCGTCGTTCTACTCGACAGGTCCCACGTCTCGATTTTATTCAACAAAGACTTCAGGTGGAACAGCAGAATCAGCCATGACGTCCCCATTCCGTCTCTCCGACTACGACTGCATCGGATTCGACCTGGACCACACGTTGGCCCGCTACCGCCTGGAGAACCTCTACCCGCTCATCTACACCACCCTCTGTCGCTTCCTGGTCGAGCGCAAGGGCTATGACGCGCGCCTGCTGGAGCCGTTGGGCGACGGCCGGGATTTCCTCACCAAAGGTCTGCTGGTGGACGCGCGACGCGGCAACCTGCTGAAGGTGGGCAAGACGGGCACCGTACTGCGCGCCAGCCACGGCACCCGCCACCTGTCCGACGAGGAGATCGTGGCCACCTACGGTCTGGCGCGTCAGTGGCAGCCGCTGCAGGCGTTCCGTAACACCATGTGCGAGGGACATGGCAAACCGGGTCAGGCCATGCGCGCCTTCAAAGACCACTTTGACATTCCGGCCGCGCTGGCCTCGGCTCGTATAGTGGACTTAATAGACCAGTCCACCAACAAGCTGGCCAACGAGGACGACATCATCCAGCCCGACTTCGAGTACGATTTTCTAAAAGACATTCGACTGGGGCTCATTGACATGTTCCGCAGCGAGGCCTTCGCGTTGGGCACCGGTGGTTACTTCTCGGCCGTCCGCGAGGACGTGGCCCGATACCTGATTCCCTGCGACGACATCACCAAGCAGTGGCTGCGACAACTACGCGACGCCGGCAAATTCGTCTTCTTGCTCACCGGCTCCGCCCACGACTACGGCTCGCTGCTGGGCGAGTACTGTCTGGGGCCGGATTGGCGCGACTATTTCGACGTGGTGGTGACAACAGCGCGCAAGCCCGGTTTCTTTACCGGCCGACGTCCATTTTTGAGTATCGACGGCAACGTTTCCGAGGCGGTCCGCATCCAGCGGGGCGACATGGTAGCCCAGGGCAACTATGGCGAGCTGCTGGCCTTGGCCGAAACGACGCTGGGCAGGAACGATCCACGCGCCCTCTACTTCGGCGATAACCTCATTCAGGACGTGTTCACGCCGGCCAAGTTCGCCCGTTGTCACGCCGTGGCAGTGGTAGAGGAAATGGAGGCCGAGGGAATGGTCGGGTCGCATGACACGCATCCGGCAGCGACGCTGCTCTTCTCCAAGCGATGGGGATCCTTCTTCTGCGACGCCGAGAAGAAGGAGGTGGATGGGCTGGCACGGATCGACACGCTCTGGGCCGAACTCGTGCTCACCCACAGCCAGCTGGCCGTGCCCAGTGTTGCCTGTCTGGCCAACGTGCCCATCGATCAGCCGCTGACCAGATTTAACGCGACCGACCCGACTTCACCGTCCGGATTCTATCCGTCCGATCCAGCAATCCTGCATCCTACAAAATGAATCGTAACTGGAGTTTGCGTAACATTGATGAGATTTTTAAAAAAACCTAAAAACGTATCTGTACGTAGTGGAATTGGCGGAAACGAAATTAAGGATTGTTCGAAAACATAGTGCACGTTTATCTTTTTGTCAACTACTGTTTCAAAAATGAATCGCGTCTTTTCAACATTATAAATCTTGGTTTTGAGAGATTGTTTCTATTAATGTACCTGCACATGTAATGATAGGAGTGATTGGGGAACTCTAGGCTGAAGCCACGTAGAGATGTAGTATTTTTTATATTAATTAAGAGCTGTCAATACTCTTATTGTTTCTACTGTTTTTCTAACTAAAAATCCTAGTCTTGTTGTTTGTAAACGACATTCGTGCTTATTAAATTAGTGATTATGACTAAAATGTTTTTGTTTACAAATTCATTTGAGTTCATGTTGCCGGTTAAAATCAATAAACGTTTGTCTTGAGATTGAATTCAATTTACTTTTATAAAAAGAAGTATTTTGTTACAAATTTGCTGAGGAGTAATGACAAATATGAATCACTATTTTCGACGGTTCATTTATGAAGACGCTTCCTATGTAAGATCTTTTTCTTTGACTTGTCGGCAGAAACAGTATTACTCGTTAGCGACAACATTTCTACTTTTTTTCCGGCTGCGAAAGTGTCTGCGACTAAGTTTGGCACATGGCTCTTGTCTCTTGCAGATTTAAGAAAGGTGAACCCGTTAATTTTTTTAAAAGAGTTTGTTGACCTCAAAGTACGACTGTTTTGCACCGATGGCGAATCGACAAATGAAAGACAGCGGAAAACCGAGACACCGGAAATTTTATTTGTCTGCTGCTGCTGGTAAGCGAAATATATTCGCCGAAAATTCCGATTTTATTCCGTACGATTGTCACACTGTAGTCACGTGTTATAACGTCATGGCAATGACGCCGCAACTCGTTATTTTTAAAAGAAAAATTAGGATTCCTTTAAGTTTGACAATTTAAATATCTAATCTCTTCATATCGAAAACGTATTTTCTTTCTGTTTTTCTCTGAGGTATTATTGAAAAATAATAATTAGAAATTCGGGATCTAGTGTTAAAAATGTCGCTGGCATCACTGGCAGCACGTGATTGGCGTTCGAATGTTCAGCGCCATTTTGGTCAAGTGGAGACGCCATCTTTGAATTTTCTTTTTTAATGGCAATGCTTCAAACTTCAACGTCTCACATATCGAGAAATACTCAAAATCGAGATTTGAAATAACTTGCATTCGACTGCAAATTTGAATAACTATCTACAGCTCAAATTTTATTTTATTTCATTAAGCCGTTCGTAAGTAAACGCAGAGGCGGACATTTAAAATTAAAAGATGACAAACTTTCTGGATTATAATATACTGTAGATCTGTTAAGACCTTTCAAATAGTTAATATCGAAATAGAGGAGTAATTTGGCGTGAAGTGCTTTAAATTGTAATCGTAAACATATTTTTCATCTTCCTAAATGGATCAGAACTTGAACCTTTCGAATTTTGTTGACTGCAAAAATGCACCGAGCGGCGCAATTGTTTTCTGTTGTTGGTCGAACTGGGATCGTTTGCCAGAACTCCTCTCAGCATCTTGCATGCTCATTGGTGTAGACAAAAATACGTTAAACCCCTTTCTCAATCCTATTGGACAGATGCCAATGCCTTCCATTTTTAAAAAGTATTAACAATTTTCTGACAATTTAATTATTGGAAAGATTCTGGATCCAAGTCAGAATTGCTTTCGAATAATGTTGTTAAAGACTTTTGTTTTGAATTGACTACTGATGAATAACTGATCGATTACGTTAATTATTATTTTGTTAGCTTCTAATATTTGCATTGATACTCAGCTTGGAACTAATCCGTTTGTATATATTTCTAATCCAAATCCACGATGTGTTTTCAATACTCGCTTCATCCTCTTGAGCCAGCCGTGAGCGACCAAAATTGTTATTTTGTGTGTGGGAGAGCGCAAGGTCACTTTGAATAAATTGATAATTGGGATGGATGGGAAATGGGCCAACTGTACAGGCCGTGTTTGACTGGGAGAGAAAGAGAGATTGCCTGGAGATTGGAACACTTGGGTTTTTCTTGTCAAGGGCAGAGTCGGGCGGAACGAAAATAGGTTTTGCCGGCTAATAGCGTCGGCACAATATTTTGCTTGTTTAGTACAATATGAGGAGTCTCGTTGGGTGTAATTGGAAACGGCCGGTTTCGTTTAACCTAGCAGCCCTCCCCCCGGATAACGTTAGCCCAACTGCGCATTTGGCAGATAATTCCACTTTGGTCTCCCCTCGCCCCATCTGCGCTTAAAACTCACTTCGGAAACACACGCACAAACTGCGCACCGAAGCAGTTAACTAAACGAGCTTATCGCTTTCAAACAGAAATTATGATAATAAAATAATAAAAAATACTCGTATTCTGATCTCAATTTCGAGTATCTGTACAATTTCAAGTTTTCCGGTCATCAAATAAGGAATTGAGGCATGAGCGGTTGTCTCAAATCCGTATACAATCAGTGTTTGCCGTTCAACAAGGGGCAGCAATATCGGGTGTGTGTACTCTACCCCTGTGACCCGCTTGACATATCTTAGTTGTTGTTGGTCGCCGATTTTGGTCAGTGTATAAACGCACCCTGCTGGAATATAACCTTCTCTGACACATCTCAAGTACTTTACCTTGATAAATACATTTTAAAGTGTCCCGGTTATCAGAGGAGAGGAACTATGGAATAGACGGATGTGCCAAATAGGTGGCAGACCCACGTGCAATCAATGTTTGCCGTGCAACAAGGGGCAGCGATATTGAGTATCTGATATTTATAGCAGGCTGCTTCAGAATTCAATGATCTTTCTTTCAATATGTACCGACTTTTTAAATCTTTGATGTCCCCCGACTATCCTGTCCTCAGATAGTCCTCAGAAATTACTGATTGCTTGTTGAAACGATTTGCGTGGTGTTTAGGTGCTTGCGAGAGATAAATTGTGTATTTCTTAACGAGACCTCAGCATTGTTTCAAATTTTGAAGTGAGTTTTTTTTAAAAAGGAGTCTGGCGTGTTGCCACCGAAACAGCGTTTCTGGGGTCGCGTTTAACAATTGTAAACAATCGATAAAGACAAGGCAGGAATATGAAGTGAACCTCTCCATAAAATTTGGCCAGCTGCCATGCCCTCGTTAATTCACTGTCTGGTCCCGGGCAAGATTGGCAGATCAGCTGCTGTTTCTGACGGGAGACGATGATGGATTTGAACCCACGGCATTTCAGCATTGCTGAGCTCCCTTAGTTAGGTTACCTCTCGCTCACCTTAGGCTTTGTTCGGTTTTGTAAGGCGAGACTTAAATTGCTTTGCGGGAGGCGTTTAATAGAAGACTGGGTATTGTGACATTTTCGCGACAAAGTCTGCGAGGTCTGTAGACGACATCTTGAGCAGTTTTAATTTTCAGTTTGAAATATTCTGAAAGGTTAGTCGATGGATATCTCAGATGTAAACCGCGCTAACTCATTCTCCAACAAATAAGTTTGCACATTTTTCATGCGCAAACTTATTAACTAAGCCAGATTTTTTCTACAAATGTGGGAATATTTATTGAGTCAAACATAAAAAAACACTGTCCACATTATGTACACCAAAATTCAATGCACACATACAAACATGCATCGACAATCACAAAAAAACAACTAGAATCAAACAATCTATTTACAAACACTAGCGAGGCACATGCAAATTTTATTGATAGTGCACCTCAGTTATAATAATAACAAAAATGCACGATTCTTCCAACCGAGGTAGCTAAGGAACTATGATTATACTTATGCAATTTTTTATTTCGTGAGAACTTTTGTTGATTCGTTTACGTGGTTTCTCCAACCAAATTATTTCATTTCTGTCAACTACAGATTATGGCATGAGATAAAAAAAAAGAAATATCAAAATGGAAACATTTTCATTTTGGTATTTTCCTCAAGTTTGGGCAGCGATACATTTTAAGTGAGTGGAAATCTGTGCCAGACTTAATTTAATTTTTGTATAAGGAAAAAAAAACATTTATAAAAATAGGTCTGACAGTTCGCTGATGAAAGAGGTGCGTGCATTGCTTAACGCGCCCACCGTTTTACGTATGTCGCCGCGAATGTCACCAACATTTGACCTTTGTAGCAACCCCAAAAAATAACCCCCAATTATTCCAGGATAGCGAATGACTGTGCAACAGCCAATAGGATCTCTCCTCGGACTTGCGAGGAGTCATAAATACGAGACGGTTGATCGAAAAAAAAATCAATCTCTCCCGTGATTGAACCGAATCAAATGTCTGATTGGCGGCTCGTCATTTTCAGACCGGCGGGGGGTCCGATCGACGCATTACGAATGCGAAGCAAGAATTCTGGAGAGACCAGAGACCCTCTTGTCTGGCCAATTAAACGAGAGATCCACCATTTTGCTCCAAACGACACACAATGTGAATACCACATAGTTATCAAGTGTATAAATTAGGAATCATATTGGTGACTGGGATGGCAGTGTGACCGCTTGACTCGCATTTTTTTAAAGACGGGGCAGTGCTGTCGAAATGTGTGCTCGACGTCAGTCGTTCCGGAACACACACACATTTCTCTCCACTTCACCACATGTGACGCAATTATCACTCAACACAACCTTTGTAATTATAAATATATATATTTCCGAATGCGCAGGAGCGACAGCGACACCTGTCGGTTGGTTTTATTCAGTTCCCAAAAAAAAAATCAAAACCAACTACGTTGTACAAGAAACCCTGTAGTCGAGTTCGGGAAGAAAAACCCTCATTAAGTCGTCGCATCATAGAATCTTTCTTTCACTGATTTCTGATGCGATTCTTGCAGCCAGTGTGAAATTCACGAAGAGTGTAGTCAAATTTTATTTTATTTGAAGAGTTTGTCGCCGACTCAGTTCGTCGTTTTTCGTCCGCCGCTGTCCCGGGCACAACTTGTTATCAATTATAAATTATTTGACATTTGACGACTAAAAAATACTACTCGGTTCGGCTCCATGTCCGATCAATGGATTCACGATTTGTTTGGTTTCACTCCACTCATGATCGAGAGTTTTGGCTTTCATGCCTGGGACAGTGATTTCCGAATCCATCAACCATTCATCATGGAAATAAGTCCGATTTTCCATTTTGTTCCATCGCAATGGTTTTTTCACCATTTCCTTTCCATCCGCCGTTCCAGTCAATTCGGTTAATTATTCTGAAATCGATCGCTGATCCAGAGAACCGAGAGGATGGCCAGCGGCCCGAGCTCGTGTCCGGCCGCCGCAAATGCGACGAGATCCTCGACTGATCTCACAGGTGCTCGACGAAGGACATGTTGACGTAGGCGGCGTGGTTGTTCTCCTCCTCGTCAGAGGGCGCCGTCGGCGAAGTGCTACCGATACTGTCCGGTCCGAGCGAGACGTCAATCTTGATGGGCAGATCGTCGTCGTCGTCCAGCTCGCCTCCGACCACCTGGCTGTGAAGGTGGTGTTGGTGGTGATGGTGGTGACCACCGATCGGCAGGTCCACCACCGAGATGTTGGAGCTGAGCGAGACGGGCGCCGCGTCCTTGCCGCTTCCGGTGCCGGATGGGGAGGCCGGGTCGTTGCCAAAGAGGGCGGACAGCACCGCGTCGTGGACGGATGGGAACAGATTGCCCCGCGCTGCTACGTAGAAGTCGGACACCTCTAGTTTCTCCGTGACGTTGTCTGTTGTGGTGGTGAACAGAAACGGACAAAGACACGAATTATTTAAAACTGCTGTGAAAATCACTTCCGGTTCTGAAGCGCTTGTTTCACCAGAACATTTGTGGAAGGTGATCGAACCGACGAACCGGAATAGTTTTATGGTCTACATTTTTAGAATCACTTTCAAGTTCGCTCCTTACCTTGGCAGTCCGCCAGGAACAACTTTACACTGATTTCTTCATACGCTAGTAACAGCTGAAAGAGCAATAATTATTTTAGCAATCTCATTAACCACGTAACCTGGGCTTAGTCTAAGTAAGAAGGATAATCTCCTTACTACGTCTTCAAGAGGGATCAATTAACCTCGAATTTTTATCAAAGGAGCTTTCCCATAAACACGAATACAAACACAGTTTGCCTTTTCCGTCGCTTATTCGCAAATTCACGAACGACATAACGCAGCCAAATGAAATTTACCCTGGATGTACAGAGTATTGCCGCAAATTTGTAGGTCGGCTCAACTTATTTCAGTTCTTTATGCAATAAACAAAAATTACACTACTTCTATGGAAACCGGGGAGTTACGATTGCTAGTATTTTGTGGTCGCATCTATGCAGACATGTGTCGCCATCTGCTGTCTGTTAGGGGCGACTTAGAAGAGGGAGATTTAAATTAGGATGCAGTTGGAGTAAAAGGATGGAAACTGTTGCTAATTGATGACGTCATAAAAGCGAAGATTATTGTGAATTTTAGGACTACAAATTAAAGCTACCACATATTTATATTTTCAAAAACCCTTCCAATAATATAGCGCATCACTATTTCTCCTTTTTATGATCTCTGGTGAGTCATACGTCAAACGTCGTTAATCTAAAAAGTCCTCAGAATTTTTTTTAGGAGGATCATTGTCCAACCTGATGCAGGGAGGTGAGTCCGGCCGCATCGATGAAGCTGATGGCCGAACAGTCCAGGATGATGGTGTGCACCTTAACGTTGGCATTGCAGTCTCGCAACAGTTCCACGATGGTCACCACTTTGGGGTCCTCATTCTTGTTGTTGGCCAAATAGAGGTTGTTGTTTAGCGGAACACCCGGCTCGTCGCGCTGAAACCATAATCCACATTTTATGATTTGAAGAAAAAAAATTAGTTTTGTGACGATGGCACATTTTCAAAGTTCTTCCACTGACCTTTTCCGTATTCTTAGCGACCTGTTTTGCTTTCCTCAGCACGCCCAATCTCTCTTTCTCCTGTTTGTTGAGGACTTTCTTCTGGTTAGCCATCAGCGTTCTATTTGGTTGAGAGAAACGGTCAATGTCAGTAAATTGTGCCATGTTTGTCCGCACGATTTTTAATTTGCGAGACATGCTTACTGCGGATTGAACGTCTTCTTGTAGATGGCGTTTCTGAAGTGGTCTTTATTGGCAAAGTAAAGAGCACCACAGAAATGTAAGATTTTGATGCCCTCTATTTCTTTGGCCTGGAAATTTTTAAAAAAAGATTTAAAATTCGTTCGCCGATTTCAATGTCATTAAAAACAGTAACCAATAAATGGTTCCAATCTTACTGCTTTGAATTTCTTCACGTCCAAGTAGACATCAGTGTAGGGAACATTTCCCATGACAAAGGTTTTTGGTCTGTTAGAAAATGAAATGAGATTTAGGTTTAGATGGTCTGTGATTGTTTTGGTCTGGTCGGGTTTGACCCGAGACGACATTTTCGTGATCTCGGTCGTCAAGATCTCAATTTGAGATGCCCATTATTTTTGGAGACACTTCGGCAGTTTAATGATTTAAAAATCGATTAATTCTTATCGAAATAAGTGCAACCGTCAGAACTCACCGTTTAGTCCTGAGCAGCACCGTGACCAGTGAGAAGACCAGGCCCACTCCCAGACCAATATCGATGTCCACCAGCACCACCGACAGGAACGTCACGGCCCACGTGGCCTGAAAAAACCGATGAAGGTTAAACTCGAATCGGGGGTTGCGGTGGTATCAACACCACCTCCTGATAATATATTTTTGGAATACTCACTGCATCCAGCTTCGACACTTTCCACGCTCGCTTGAAATCCCAGAACTGTTTGAACATCCCTTTGAGGGCGACAACAATGATGGCGGCCAAAACGCTCTGCAGAAACAAGAGAACGTGTCACTGATTATAGATTCCGATAGCAATTAGAAACGAGATAATTAATCTTCTGTTAAAAGAGATCTAAATTCTCATAAATAAATGAAGTGTGGTCTTGCTCACATTGGGGAGAGTCGCGAAGAGCGGGGCTATGACGAGCAACACGATGAGCATGAGCACGCAAGAGGCCAGACTGGACAACTGAAAAATTGGATGGTCGCGTTTACGAAATGTTATATTATTACAAATACCTTACTACATCGGTGACCTTACAATAGATGTAGGTCAGCCTTAACTTTTCAAGTGCTGTAAATGTTACCTGAGATTTTCCTCCAGCCACCTCTTGCACCAGACTTCGCGATATCGAAGCGCAACAGGGAAAACAGGAGAAAAATGCACCAACGACATTTGCAACTCCGTAGGCCAACAATTCCTGAAAGAAGTTCCAGTAAGAAAAAGAAAATCATGAAGAAACTTTCCTGTGACATTGATTTGTCTGATCTGAACGTTCCGATACAAATTGCTAATTCATGAGGTTTTCGAAATCTTCTTTGGTTCTTGTACGATATTTGTTGAGATCAATCACAAACCTGTGTCGGGTTGATTTCGTATTTGTGCTTTTTGGCCAGCAATTTCGAGATTGAGACCGAAAGCGAAAAGACCACCACGGCAATGGCGAACGAGTCTGTCAATAGTTCCCTCATCAATGAGAGTTGAGGCAACTTTGGCATCGGAATTCTAAAGGAACCAGGAGTTGGAGAAAAAAATGTAACAAGGAGGATCAGATTTTTACTCTTTTATTTAAATCAAACACTGCGAATTCGGTCAAAACTCAGTATCAGTATGAAATTACAATCTCACCCGGTAGGAATTGTGTTAACAATTTTCACGTCATACTCGTCACTGAAATCATAAAAATAAGAGACTATGGTTCCGACCACAATCTAGATGGAGAACGAAAAAATACAGAAAACAGAATATTTAAAATTAATATTTGTGTTATATACTTTTTGAATTTCAACGAAATTTTCGCACGAATAATAACTTACCACAATTAGTTCAATTGGTATGGGAATCTTCATTTTGTTCCGAAACTGGGCGTTGATTCCTTCGTTGACTAGCACCAAACACACGACGGTGACTGCGGACACGATACACGTCGGCACATTGGCGTCAGTGATATTGGAGAACACATCGAAATAGGTCTGAAAAAATAATATATAAAATATAATTGTTATGTTATTTTATGGAGTACTCTAAACACAGAGTTGGTGTTTCCTGTATGTCTTTCGAGAGCTCATCAACGTCAACAATTTCATGACGCATCTTTAGTGCGTCATGAAATTGACACTGTATGTTGTGCCGCAAATTCTACGGGTCACGCAATTTATTAGAGGCCTCTATGTTGTTTCGTTCTTGAGATATGAATATATATATGTTTGTTAAGGAGGTTCACCGGTGATTGAACATCTTAAAACCCCTCAGGTAGGCGACCCGGAAATTTTGCGTAACCTAGGCTGCCTAGGTTATTATTTTCGTATTATCTTCAAATACCATAAAATAAATTTGGTATATGGCTGTGATTTTTATAGCTCATAAACGGCGCAACTCTGCGACATGAAATTCACACTGGATGTGGCCGGTGTCTCAAGTTCTGCGACGAACACAACTTATTTGAGTTCTCTATGCTGCTGCGTTCATGAGCTATGAATTTAATAGACAAAAACATCACATAGTCAATGGACGCCAACGAGTTGCGATCGCGAGCATGTCGCCATCTATCGGCATTTAGAGAACATTGAGAGGCGGAAGGGTTGAATGCGGTTGTGGTCGAGGTAAAAAATGGGTGCGTGGCTAATGACGTCACAAAGTCAAAGTTGAGTACGATTGAAAGAAAAGTAAAATCTCTTGTGTACAATCTATAAAATCTTTTTGATTTGTTGGTGACGTACATAGAGCAGATTGAGCGGTCCACCGCGTTTGGGAACGGTCACGCCAAACAGCTCCTTTAACTGGCTGGTCAGTGACTGGACAGCCGCTCCGGTAGTGAAGCCGCTGATGAGCATGTCGGACAGGTAGACGGACAGGGTGCCCAGCTGCAGCAGCCCCATGGCGCACTGGAACAGTCCGACCAAGAAGCAGGCCGTGACAGCCACCTGGATCTTGAAGGCGTCCACGTCGGCGGTCACGTTGTCGGCTGTGCTGGAACCGTTGCCGGAACCGTCGCCGCCTGTCCACGGCATGAAGGCGGAGCCGGCACCCAACTCGTAGTACGTACTCACTTTCTCGTTGATGATCTTGCCCACCATCAGACTGACCACCGTCGATGAACCTGTGGTGGAGAATAGGATTGGATTCAGATGTGGTGACTTCCACTTACCAATTTGAAATCGTAATAGTTTGTACAACAACCAAATAATAATTTTACTTCAGAAAATTGAAAATATTCCCTACACTTACCTACTGACAGATGTAGGGATGTTCCCATCAGAAAGTAGATGAGAACCGGAAAGAAAGAGACGTACAGTCCGACTACCGGTGGAACGTTGGCCAGCAACGAATACGCCATCCCTGAAATTAA